>MJVA01000631.1:0-52519 GCA_001939245.1 Talaromyces wortmannii
CCCTAACCCTAACCCTAACCCTAACCCTAACCCTAACCCTAACCCTAACCCTAACCCTAACAATCAGATAGAAAATAATCAAAAAATGGTTGGCCCTTTCCCCCTCCCCCTCCCCCTCTTCCTCTCTTCCCTTTGTCTTTTTTCTTTTTTCTCTTTTCTCTTTTAACTCTAACTGTAATAATAATAATCCGAACCCTAATATAATATAAGTTCTAATTATCTTTCTTTTTTTCTTTTTTTTCTTTTTTAATTCTGATATAATCTTTTTTTCTTTCTAATTATCAAATATATTAACTATTCTTTATTAAGAGGTGAGACGTTGATAGTATTCTATTAATAGACTGATATAGACTGAGTATTCTAAGTGTTATTAAGAGCTAAAGTATATGGTAAGGGTAATAGACTAAAGTAAATAACTAATAAAGTTAAGAAACTAAATAAAGTATATATTTATTTAGATTAAAAATAAAATATAATATACGAAATATATAATAGTAAATAAGTATTTTTATATATTAAACTCTTTATATAGTCATTATACTGATTATAATATAAATTATAATTTCTTTATTATATTAATTATAACCTTGGTTATGATTACTATAATTATTATATAATTATATACTTAGGAAGTCCTTATTAGATATACTTTTATTATAGTAATATACTTGTACTCTTTAAGATATCTATACTAAATATATTTATATAAAAAGGATGCTTATATATTAGAGATAATTATATTATAATGATATAACTATATGATTTTAATATATTTATATTAGATATTTTTATATTAGATTAGTATATTTATATTATCTAAGTTATATAAATATGTTATGGCCGATGTCTGTGGAAGCTATGCGAGGCTGTGTAAGGTTGTTTGTAGCTTTTGAACTATGAACTCTAGACAAGATTATGTGACTTAGCTCCGCGTATATTCTTTATATAGAGAAGCTATCTCGTAAAGATAGAAGAGTAGTGATTAGTATTATAAGAATACTAATAGTATTTTAGTATATTTTAAAGCTATTTTTTATCCTTTTTATTCTATATATCCTTCTATATAGAGTCTATAGAATCTATAATTACGTTGTTTTATCTACTATAGCTTTATAAAATATTTATATAGTTCTTTTTATCTTCTTTAATACAATTAGATAGTGATTATTATTATTATTTAATTATATTTAATATTTATATCTGTTAGAAGATTACTTACCGCTTAATTAATTAATATAGTAGCGGACGCTACTTATATAAATAAAGGCTACCTTTTATATCAATAGGATTTATATAAGTAAATCTAACGAGAAAGAAAACTATATAATCTTAATTATATCTATATATGATATATATAGGTAATATAGCTAATATATCTAGTTATATAATAATGGATATGTTTAGAATAATCAAAGTAATATAGCTATTATTAGGACATAGCTATATCTATTATATTAAAGAATTACTCTATAAAGACGCTTATTTACTATTATATATTTAGTCTATTATGTTTTATTTCTAATATAAATGAATATATATTTTATTTAGCTTATTAGCTTTATTACTTATTTACTTTAGTATATTATTTTTATAATATACTTTAGCTCTTAGTACTTTTTAGAATACTAAGTTAACATTAGTCTATTAGTAGAATACTACTATATTTTATTATTTAGTAAAGAACGGTTGATATATTTTAATAATATCTAGCTCTAAGGCTATAACGGATAGTATGTCTAACTAAGCTTATAAAAACTGATAGAAGGAAGCTCTTATAAAGGACTTTATAAGCTTATAAATAGACTCTAAATATAATAAATATCTAGTGCTTTCCTTACTCTAAACTACTAATATACGTAGGGCAATTTAGAAATTAGTTAGTAGATAGTGAGCCTAAGGCTTTCTCCTTATAGCTAATAATAATAGAGTGTTACTAGCTAGTAATAGGCTATCTAGCCTTACTACTCTTCTTTTTCTCTAATTTTCTTATTTACTTTCTCTTTTAAATTCTTAATCTCTTAATTATCGGCCCTAGAAGCTATAATTAGATAGTTTATTTTATAGAAGTTTTAGATTAGTTTTATTTATTTAAATAGTATTTGTTACTATATTAATTAGCTAAGTAATAAGTAATCTTCTAATATTAAGAATCTATAGGATTCTTAGTTAATTAAAATAGACTAGTTTTAGAGTTTTATATTAATCTAATAAAATATTTAGATTATCTATATTATAAGGCTTTATATATTAGTCTGTTTTAATAAGCTAAGGATTATTTTAGAAATAATCTTAATAATAATATATATAATAATTAGTAAAAGTAAAAAAAAACTAATAGTGTTATATTAATAAAATCTAAAGTATAAAAAAAAAGGTTTAGTATAAGATTGTTTATTTAGATAAACTATATAATTATTAGAAAATTACTTATCGCTTAGCTAATCGATATAATAGCGGACGTTATTTAGATAAATAAGACTAATCTAAAAGTTCTATAGAATAGACTATCTAATTGTATCAATAAAGATAGAAATAACTATATAGATACTCACGTGACCTAGCTAGTATAGATATACTGATCCAGTGTAAAAACATCTGATATAGATATATCTAAATGATATAGCTATATTATTCCTATATAATTACACTCAGTATATAAGCATCTAATCTGTATAAGTATACTTGGTATAGATATACTAGAAGGAGTATAGCTGCACTACCATAATGGAGAAATATCTAGTAGAGACTCACTAGGCATATAACTACATAGTAAATATAGTAATGCTATATTTACTATAAAACGAACAATATATTATATATAGCAATACTATAATTACTATATTAGGACTCTAGTATATAAAGATACTTATTTACTATTATATATTTAGTCTATCGTATTTTATTTTTTATTTAAATAAATATATACTTTATTTAGCTTATTAATTTTATTATTTGTTTACTTTAGTATATTGTCTTTATAATATACTTTAGCCCTTAATAACCCCCTTAGGATACTAAATCGATGTCAGTCTATTAACAGAATACTACTACATCTTACTGCTTAGTAAAGAACGGTTAATATATTTGATAATCTTATAAATAATAATCTAATAATTGGGCTTATACACAATTATCTACTCTATAATAATGGTCGTAGTGTATATATATAGATATTATTTATAATAATAGTTTCTCTAATTAGAATATTAGCTAATTCTAACCACGCTTAATTAGTTTAAGAAATATTTATTATCCTAACTAGATATAATACATTTATATCCTAATCTTATTGAAAAATAATCCTAATAATTTTAAATAACTTATAATAATATAACTGATTATTTAAATATGCTAAAACTTATATAGCTAATATATATAAAAATAACTACTCTAAATATGATCTCTATTCTAATTAAAATATAGAGATAAGGAGCACTATAAATAAATAAATAATAATACTAGTCCCGTGATTATATATTAATAATAGAAAATCTAAAAAAATATCTTTAAGAGATAAAATCTACTTTTTTCTCTTATATAGTTTAGTTAATTATTATTTTATTAAAAATATATTTTTAGCTTTTATTTTTATCTATAGCCTTATATCTTTATAATATACTAAATAAAGATATTTAAATTATTTTTATTTTTAAAGTATAGAATTATAATTATTAATATTAATTTTATTAACTTTATTAATGCTATTAGGTCTATCAACTCTATTAATATTATTAGATTTATTAACTCTAACGCTATTAGATCTATTAACTTTATTAATACTATTAATACTATTAATACTATTAGATCTATTAACTCTATTAATACTATTAATACTATTAGATCTATTAACACTATTAACACTATTAGGTCTATTAACTCTATTAATACTATTAACGCTATTAGATCTATTAACTCTATTGAAACTATTAACTCTATTAGATCTATTAACTCTAATATTATTAGGTCTATCAACTCTAACGTTATTAGGTCTATTAATTTTATCGAAACTATTAATACTATTAGGTCTATTAATACCATTAACGCTATTAGGTCTATTAATACTATTAATATTATTAGGTCTATTAATATTATTAATACTATTAGGTCTATTAACTCTATTAATGCTATTAACGCTATCAGGTCTATTAATATTATTAACTTTATCAAAATTATTAACTCTATTAATACTATCAACGCTATTAACTCTATCAATGCTATCAGATCTATTAATATTATTAATACTATTAGGTCTATCAACTCTATTAATACTATTAACGCTATTAGATCTATTAATATTATTAATGCTATTAGGTCTATTAACATTATCAATATTATTAGGTCTATCAACTCTATTAACACTATTAACGCCATTAGGTCTATTAACGTTATTAACTCTATCGAAACTATCAACTCTATTAATGCTATTAACGCTATCAACTTTATTAATACTATTAGATCTATTAACTTTATTAATGCTATTAAGCCTATTAATCTTATTAATTTTATAAACTCTATCAATTTTATTAATTCTATAAACTTTATTAACCTTTAAAATTTTACTATCTATATTGATTTTATTAATTATATAAATTTATTAGTTTTAATTACTTTATTTATAGCTAGTAAATTATTATACTTTTAGTCTTATCTTTCTACTTGTATTCTTTTTTAAAGTATTTAAAAGACTTGATTTTTTTATTTTAAACTATGACTATGTTAGCTATAAAGATGAAAAGGGGAGGTGTATAAATAGTGTTGATGTTAGTACTATATTTACTAGTAATCTTCTTTTAACTTTTTTTTAGTGGATACTTATATGTCAATTAAGATAATTATTGGTTTTTTGGTTTTATGAATGTTGGTTAGTGTATATATAAAGTATATATAGAAGGATCTTAATGTTGGATTTGTTTTTTATAGTAGTGGATGTGTTTCTTAGCTTAATTTATATAGTTATTTAGCTTAAAAGATTAGCTTATTTATAAATAATAGTATTGGTTATAAGAGTCTAATAATATTTATACTAATAGGCTTGTAACTATACTATGGTTTAATCTATTAGTGGTACGTTTTATATATATTAGTAAATGTTTCTATATTCTTTAGATTTAGTTAATATCTATAATATCTAATTAAAAATATAATAAAGGTACTGTATTTACTAGAAAAAATTATAAATTTTTTATTAATCTAGTCTAACTTATTGCTTTATTTTGAAAGAATAATAGATCTATTTATCTTTTATATTTTATAGTATTAGGATATAAATAAATATTTTTTTAGTTCTACTCCTTATTTTTATTTATTATTTTTAATCTAGATTAGTTGGTTTTATTTTAGTGTCCTGTTATAGCTTTTTTTAATCTTAATTAGAGTAGGCTAGCCTTTTTTCTATGCCCTGTTATGGCTCTCTTTAGTCTTGACTAGACTAAACTAGCTGTCTTTCTGTACTTTTTTATAGCCTATTTAGTACTCGAGCTAGAAAATATATTAATTCTTACCTAGAGCGCCACTATAAAGAGTTAATATAGTTAATATATATAATGCGCTGTCCTAAAAAGACTTATTATAAGATTACCTAGAGGGTGTTATAGGATCTGCTGGAATCTTACTACTATAAGGTTTGAAGTCATTGTTATTAAGGAACGCTTCGATATCTATATTAATAGCTCTATATATAGTAGAGACCCACTATAAAATCTAGTATATTTCTATAATTGTAAAAGAGAATAGGGGTTTTATTATTAGGTTATTAGTGGTTATTGTGATAATATCTTTGGTGTAAATAAATCTTATCTATATAGTATTATAGGGGAAGAGGTGATATATCAGTGTAGATCCTATAGCTGGATTTTTAGTTTATAGTAAGATGGTATACTAGGATATAAAGGTCTGTTTTAGCTAGAAAAACTATAGCTTTATTATTTAATTGTTAATCTTTAGGTTTTCTTTGAAGGAAATCGGTTTTAATATGAAATAAGCCTAGTTAAAGTATATATAAGTATCTAGAGCTAAAGTAATTATATTTTAATAGACGTCTATGTATATACTTTGGGGAAAAAGAGCTTATTTCTATTAATCTATCTACTTAGGTGTTTAGAATTAATGTAAGGCCGCTTACAGGTTTTTAGATGAATCTAGGTTGGGACCTATGCCGCTTAAGTATCGGTTATAAATATATATAATCTTAGTGACTGTTATTCTAGTAATAATATATACTTTTTTATCTTTAGCTAAGTATTAGTGATCTTTAGTTAGTATATAATATAAGAAAAAATAATAGAGAGAATGTGTTTTTTTTCTCTCTGCTTTACTAGTTTTAATAGTGGTATTAGTATACTCTAACTATAAGATAATTCTATTAGTTTAAAAATAAGAATTGCTAGCTTTCTCTAGATATCTAATTTAGTTTACTTCTATGTATTGTTAGAGATTAAATATATAGAAATAAAAGATATATATATCTAAGAGTTACTTATTAGGTTATTAGGCTTATAAAATTAAATATTGAACTTACTATAAATAAAGGTTGTAATCTCAGATATAAGATAAGTTATTATAGATAAGATAATTCCGTGAGTATAAGGAATAGATATGTCTAGGTAATTAGGCTATTTCTAAAAGTAGTACTCAATGTGTCGACTAGAGAATATTATTTAGGATTAGTAAGTTTATCCTTTAATAACGTGGTAAGAGCAGGCTAGAGAGGAATAAAATCTATTAGTATAAATATAAGATTAAAGTTACTACTAGATGTACTGGTATAGAGTAACTATATATTTATTAGATCTAAGTAGAGATAATAAGAGATGGGTAGTAGATAAAGTTAAAAAAGATCAAGGAAGAATAGATAGGAGGTTTATTTATATTTAATATTGCTATCTAAGGTGATGATTTTAATGTCTATTGATTAGTCTATATATACTAAAGGGAAACCTTTTAAATATAGATAAAGAAATAATACTTTAGAAATATAAATAACTAGATAATTAAATTGTTAGCTAGATATATCTAGTTATCTGGTTTTAAAGTAAATAGATTTAGTACTATATTACTTAACAGACTATTAGAGATATATTAAAGTATATTCTAATAATAATAAAAGCTTGTAAGTTAATTTATATAATTTGATATTAGAGAGACTAGAGATACTAGATAGAATATTATCTTTTATACTGCCTGTCTATTATAAGATATTATATAGATAAAGAAAGTTTCTTTCTAATAATTAATATAACTATATATCTATATAAGCTAAGTAAGGTCTATTATTTTAAATAATCTTATATTTAATATTTATCTAATCTTTTAATTTTTTTTAGTAACACTTCTGTTTTCTATATATAGATTAGATATTAGGTATAAGCTTCTCTGTTATATATAAATTAGAAGTAAAGTGCTAATTATTAATTTTTATTAGTTAAGAAGATGAATATACTGCTATCTATATTAGTAGCTATTAATAAGATAATTAATAATCTCTATAGTATTATAATAAAAATACTAAATAGCTTTCTTTTTCTAGGCTAGGTATGTATTGCTATAAAAAATCTTAAGACTTATTTTTACTATATGGCGTTATTACTGTTAAGTATATCTATTAAAGCAGATAATGTGTGGGAGGCCGATTTTTAACTTGAATAGGACTGTATTTTTGTTAAATTAATTAAAATATGATATAGAAGAGATATTACCACTAACAAGGTGTTATTTTCTTTTTTTATGCGACCAGCAATAAGTCTTAAAACTAATAATTAGAGTAAGCTTCTATCTAATATAGTTTTGCTAGCTAAAAGAGTATATAGCAGTTATAAAGGAGTTTTTATTTATTAAAGTCTTAATAATATATAACTACAACATTAAAGAAATATATAAAGCTACTATATCTTACTAACACATTCTTGTTAAGACATCTATTAAAGCCGTTTCCACTATTATTAGGTGTGAAATCCTAAAAATAGTTGAATAAGCTATTATATCGTTGTTAGATACTGTTCTTTATGGATTAGTTTAAGAACTGACTGGCAAATACCTGGATTAGACATTGAAAGAACTATTATTATATGCCTTATAGATTATGGCTGTAGAATAACATTTATTTATAATAAATACATCTATCCTTAATAGTACTAGTTAAAAACTGTATTACTGTAAATTATAGGCTAAATATTATATTAGCTATAGAAAGATTGTTTTAAGAGATGCTGGTAAACTGCTAATTAATATAGCTAAGGCGGAAGACTACGCCTTGACGGTGGAACTGGGCCTTGATTTGTTTGAAAAGGAAGTTTAAGCAATATTGGTAGGCTAATAGTCTCTTATCTCTTAGAGTGGTAAAGTGAATAAAGATAGCTAATAAATTGAACAGATGACTATTATATATTATAAATATATATTATATCATCTAGTTAATAATCTTAGCTATAATATCTATCTAACGACTTTTAATGAAATTTGAAGTATATTTGATAGATTAACGAAAGAGCTTTAACTAAATATTATTAAAGATTAGATATCTTATTTTAATAATCTATGCTAGTAATTGTTGACTGATAGTCTTAGATTATAAGTGTATAATAGCTTTATCTCTTATAAATACGATATGGAGATAAAACTAAGTATATTTAATTACAGTCTAGTGTATATGTAGAACTATAATATGCTATCTAATATATTACTAATAATATTAACTATAGAACCGGACTACTTGGTGTGACAATCTTAGTTAAGGTGATTGTTTTTAATTAGTATTACTAGGGAATAAAGATGATAGTATAAGAGAGGATGCTGCTATATAATTCTTAGAGTATTCTATCATGGGTTAATAGGTTGTGACTCTTCATCTAGTTATATCTATAGATATTGTTAGAGAAAAATATAAATGTTTAATTTGAATAGCGTCTAGATTTTGTAATAAAATATTTCTAATTTAAGTTTTATATATAGTGATAGTAAGAGATAAAGAGAAAATAATAAAAATCTATCTATATATAAAAGAACCTTGAAGTATCTCTATATAGATATCTTATTATTACAAACTAAGATACTTACTTATCTTAGACTTGTTTAAAGCGAGATATCTGGATTTTTTAGAGCATAGGATTTAGCAGAGAAAGAGAACGCTGTTTTCTTAGTTGTCTCCTCCGCTAAGTTTGTTTAGTATTTATAGCGCTATAGTACTTTATTATTAATAATAAAGTCTTTAATACGAAGCGTAATACTGGTTATAGGTTGTTTTTTACTAATATAATGGATACGGGCCTGTGCCTGTTTCTTATCGGTGGGCGTATTAAGCGATTTTATAATAAACAGCAGAATAATGCCAGTAAGATTGCAGCTGGTACTAATTAGAGACGCTGTAAATATGAGGATTCCGGCGTATTGTCTTAAACCTTTAATATCCTTTCTAGTTTCTTCTTTGTTAAAGACTATAACAATTTTTTTACGGTTCTTATTCTTTATTTTAATTAGAGTAAGATACTAGTTAGAAAACTATTATTATAAAATCTATTATGATTTAAAAAGTCAGTAGGTTAAATAAGTTTTTAATTATATTGCTACTTATATAAAATATTTCTTTAACGACGACTAGGGAATAGATAATAATCACTATCTTCTGTAGTGGAATGCTCTTTAGATAGTTGTAAATAAACTTAACTTACTAGCTTTTTTTTGCTATATTGTTAATTATATCCGCGATAGATTGGTTCCTAGAAATCTTGGATTTATCTAGCTCGCTTGTCTTAAGCGTAATATTGTAGTATTATAGTAGATTTAGATAAAAGAATGTATTATATATTTATGTTTTCTATAGATACTTGTAGAATTGCTATTTAGTCTTTAGGTTTATCTGTTTTACTCTGCCTTATTATTTAATTTCTATATTTAAGTGATCTACTAGGCGTATAAGTGTATTAGATGTCTCTTTACTCAATTTATATAGCTGAATGTGGTCATAATATGTGTGCGGAAGTAGTGTTATAATTAGTCGAGGTGTAATGATATTGGGTAAAGATTACTTTATTAAGGTTATCTGTTTAATAATAGTGTATTAGATAAAGCTGTGAAGGTCTTTAATAATTCTTTATTGCTCGAGCTTTATGTTTTTTAATAGACTGTTATTATCTCTTTGATAGGTAAGGATCGACTGGAATTTACTTTATGTTGATATAAATTTGCTTTAAGTTATAGAAGTTAATATATTATGTTTTTTTTACTGCGTTTAGTGAAGGATGTTTATCTAGCCTGTAACGTTGTCAGGGCCGCTGATGATGGGATAACCATTCACACTCTAGAAGTAAGGATAATGGTATGAAGACTTAAGATATTTAAGAGCTTTGATCACTGTAGTGCCTAGGATACGATTTTTGTGAAACTTATTAATCTAAATCAAAGTAAAGAAGTTAAAATCTAGTATTTTTTTATATATGTGGTTATGATATCTAAAAGTGAGATTATATGTTAATAGTTTCTGAATATAGTCTTTATAGTACTTTAAAAATGTAAGTATAAAATATTAGCCTAGCTTTAGAATTAGGCAGAGTTTATAATATATTAATATATTTAGAATTACTTTAGTCTTTTATATCTTGCTTTAAAATACTTTCTATTAGGTTTTTTTATATTATTAACTGTTAACTTTTAATTTTTTAATTATAGTATGGACTAAAGTGATTTTTATAATATTATCTTAGGTGTGATACTTGATTGTATAAAATCTAATTATCAGCTGTAATGCACTATATCTATATATTTTGTGGTCTATATTTATATTTTTACAGAACTCTTTTGTCTAGTTTAGTACTAAATAGGGCGGTATAATGGCTATAAATATACCTAGCTTTAGTATTAACTTTCTAGTTATTAAGTTTGCTATATAGCAGCACTATATAGAGAATTTCTTTGATATAGGATAATCCTTGGTGCTAGTGGACTCTTTAGAATGGTGTTATAGATCTTAGGGATCTTTGTTGTCCTATTCTTATTTAATATTTAGGAATATAATCATTACCTACTAGGAGATAATATAATAAAGTATTATTGTATAGGTCTAGAGATATGTTTATAAGTATCTATTATAGTTAGTAATGTTATTACGGTCTGTACTTACTTTGTTTATTTCTATTTTGTTATAAAAGAGACTGCTTTTTATAATGCCTCTTTTCTATATTATTATTTGTAGGGCTTTAAACGCTTAATAGGGTTTAGCTATGCGCTTTATGCTAGCGATTAATAATATATATTTAGGATTTATAATATTAGTATAGTTTATTTTAAAGAAGTAAATAAAGTCCTTAAAGGTCTATTTCTTTAAACGATAGAAATTATTGGACTTTATTAAATTAAAACGCTAGTTGTTAATCTGGTAAAGGCTTGATTAGAATTTCTATATATACTGAGATATATCTTTAAGCTTGGGAGAGCTGTTATTATTATCTTTAGCAGAGCTATTATCATTATTATTATTATTAGATGATATCTTATTAATCTTTTCTTTATAGTTAGTATTTTTAGTTTTATTATTATTACTGCTAATAGTATTGCTGTTAGGCTTATTATTGTTCTTAGGTTACCCTCTAGAAGTGAGCTTGGGATTAAAAGGTAGCTCTAACTAGTTTTTATACAGTAGCTTTTTTGTATCTAAGTTAATAGTGCCTAACTTAGTAGACTAAGGATTACTCTTTTTAGGCTGTTCTATTTAGTCCTTATGATAGTCTATATAGATACTTATTGCTTAGATAGCTATACTAATACTTTTTATATCTATCTTGGTAATTTTGTTATACTCTTTAGTTATAGTTAGTGAGATTAGTTTAAAGAATATAAGTAGTTATATATCTATATAGTAGATATAAAATATAATAAAGTGATTGTAGTTAAAACTATATATTATTTTAATTATAATATAGAAAGACTTCTTATTTATAATATTAATATAGACCGTCTTATTATCTGTTAGGATATAGGATATAGTAATTATTTGATATAGACTTTTAAATTGATATTGTATCTTATTTATGAAAATTTAAAAGAAGATATTATGGGAATATAAGGTACTAAGAACTGTAGAAAGGCTATGTGGTTGAATTTTACTTTAATTAGAGTCGTTGTTTACTACTTAAATCAGTATAAACGATAAGTTATTAATATTCTCTCTATAATAAAAATTATCTATAATCTTATTATATTTGTCGAGCTTTCGCTTCTTATCATCTAGACGTGATGAGGGTGTTATAGACAGCTGGATATCTTTTTTTGACTTGGAGAGTATGGCTTTTTTTTTACTATAGAAGGTTTTATGGATGGACTAGATACTTTAGTAGATTTAAAGCTAATAGTCTTTTAATATTACTAGCTTTCAAATTAATTTAGAAAGATTAGATTTTTTAAAAAGTAATATAATTAGTTCTAAAAATTTAGTACTTCTAAAGCTAATTATTTCTAATATAGTGTCTTTTTTGGAAAATTCTTTAATATATTTATTAGTATCTTGATATATTTTATCTATTTAGTCTGCTAAGCACTGGGTCTAGACTATTATTTTGGCTTTGTATTTTTTTTATAATAAGATAGTATAAGTGATCATGATAGTAGACTAATAAAAGAGAAATAGATAAATGGAGAGATCTAGTAGTTAGCAATAAAAGGGATAGATATGATAGTTAGGATAGATATGATAGTTAGAGTAGATATAATAGTTAGAATAGATATAACAGTTAGGATAAATATAATAGTTAGGATAGTAATAGTTAGAATAGTGACAGTCAGGATAGATATAATAGTCAGGATAGTGATAGTTAGGATAGTAATAGTTAGGATAAGCTCGATAGATAGAATAGATAGAAAAGATAATAGTTAGAAGGGAAGAGAAGAAGAAAAATATAGATGTAATAAAAGCGTTAAGATTATTTATATAGATAGAGATAAAGAGTATAGATAGTGAGTTTTTTATATTAAAGATTGATATTATATTACTTAATAGGTCTTTTTCAATTATATAATAGTGTAAGAAAAGAAGTTAAGAATTTAGTTAAGATAATGAACTGCTTAGATAGAAGACTACTATAATAGACTAGTCGTTATAGATGTCTATTTGATAGAGTACAGTCTAAGAGGTAGGGCTATTTATAGTAGTGGTAGAGTTTAACTTTATTATATAAAATTATATCTTGTTCTTTTTTTTTATTTTTATTTTCTTTTTCTTTTTATTTTCTTTTCTTTTTAGGCACTGCGCTATTTATTAATATAATTTAAATGAATAGAGTGAAGTTCTATTGTTCTAATATCTTTATATAATCTTCTATCTCTAGGTTTTTGTTAGAATATTTTATACTCTTGACTTTTATCTTATTTTCTTCATAATTTTAATATTTGTTTGTTTCTTTGTCTAAGCTCTGTATTTAGAAAATTTTTATTGTATTTAATTGACGAATTTTTTACTATGTTTGATTATTTCTCTTCTTTAAGAGGCTATCTACTATTAGTTTTTACTATTTTTGATAAAATCTGTTTATCTTTCTTTCTTTACTTCTTTTCTTTTTATGTTTTTAATTATTTTTATCTAGTTTTTAGTTTTTTTCTTGCTCTTTAAGCTTTTAATTTTTTTTATTTTTTAGTTTGCGTTACTATATCTAATAAGGTAGATAGTTTTCTTCTTTTATTTTCTTTTTCTTAATACTGATTATTATTTTAAAGAGAGACTTTTCTTTACTTAGACTCTGTCTAGTTAGTAGAGTTTTTAGAGGAAGGCTAAGGCTAAGATAAAGAAATTAAAATGATTGACAATCTTTCTAAGGTAATGTCTGTAGCCTTTTGAAAAAATGATCTCTTGAAGGCGATGGCATGTCTTGTAGTCGATAGTGATCTAATAGGGAATCTGTACGGCGACCAGCCTAGAGTAACTCTTAAATTCTGTTTCTATCAGCAGTTGGGCTTTTACTTATTTATTAATTTATAATTTAGTATTTGCTTTAAATATTAAAATAAAGATAAGAAGATAGAATTAGCTAGATTCTTCTATTATATCTATTATTCTATAGTGATTGGATATCTTTAGCTTCGCTGCTTAGTGAAGTAAAAGTTGGAAAAGGATAGTAATAATACTATATTCGCTTTTAATTAGGTTTTCTATATTAGTCTAAATGCTGGTCTTTAACTTGAGAAAGGGGATCTATAGATGTTAAATATCTTTTAATTAGATGGAATGTAATATGATATAGGAATATTTATTAGTTGTTAATTTGATAATTAGTAGCTGCTGGTTAATTAAATTTAAAAGTATTTTGCTAGTTTAAATATATATTTTATTTTACTGATTTAAGAGACTTTAATCGAAGGTATATTCATTAGAATTAATTAAGTTTAGTATAAAGAGGTGGACAACTTATTAATAGATTTTTATTTTAACTATAAGAATACCGTCTATATCTAGATAGAGGAATATCTAGAACTAATAGAGCGTCTATAGCTTAATATAGATATAATAGCAGTCTTTTTATATAAGACTATATATATTACTATTCTTAGCTTTAGCTTAATAAAAGAGGAAGAGCATATTAAAAAGAATAATGAGTTACTTAAAGTAATATTAGCTGAGTTTTAAGCGCTTAAAATTCTATATATAAAGAATTATTAATATATTGTATATGTCTTCTTTAATATTAATTATTATATACCCTTTTAGCTAGAAGATATAATAAAAGTAAATTTTAAGATTATAATTAATAATCTAAACGCTTTATAGTATAGTGTTATTATAAAATATTTATTAATAATTTTAAAGTTATTTATAAATATTCTACTTACCTGGCTGTAGCAAAAGAAAGAAAAGACTTGAAGGGTATTAGATTACGAAATTAAGCTAGTGTAGTATTAGATAAATAATAGTCTAGATAGTATTTATAAGCGTCTGAACACTATAAAATTTTTATCTATAATATTATTAAAAGTTACCTTAGATAAGTCATTTAGATAGGATATAAGTGTGTTGTTAGCTTTTTAAAATCGTGAATTGGTGCCTTCTAAAACGAGAGGACTATGTAGCTGGCTATGACCTGTTTTACTGGGTCATTCTTTTTATAAATTTAAACGCATTGATTTATTTAACTTTCTGTTATCTTAAGACTATAGTGTACTTTAGACGCGTCTAGATCTTAATAAAGTCTAAATAGCAGCGGCTACTGCTATAACTGATATATTACTGATTATTCTTGTTTAGGGGCCTGCTAGTATTAAAAAAATAATTATAGTGGCTTTGTAGAGTGTTCCTTTTATGAAAAAGTACTTAGTAAAAGCACTATATTAGGTCTTGTTTACTATTGTAATAAATAATAACACTAATACTATAGCTAACACAGTCTATTGGGTTATTAGTAGCTACGCAATGGCTTTTCTAGTGTTTGATGAGCTGGTTATTATGTATGTGCACACATCTACGATAGAGGCTAACTATGTTATGGTATAGGCAACTAAGGACCTTGCTCATCCTGTAGATATCTATCTATTAACTATTAATCTAAGTGTTGATCTAGAAGGTTTAGTTAGTATTATGAAAATGGTAATTAAGTACTATAAATTATATATTAAGTGGTTTAATCTTATTTATAATTAATACTTTAAGTATATTAAGTACTTGCTTGCATTTTGATGCCTATAATAGATTAGAGTAGTTAAGTCTTCACTTGTCTCTATCAATATAATAAACAAGTTCTACTCTTTTTAGATATCGTTAAGTCAGCTATTAAATGGAGATATATTAAATGCAAAAAAGAAGATTAATTTTAACACTTAATTTACTATAATTATAGATATAGTGTTACAGCACGCCTATATGGTTATATATATATCTATATGTCTGAGTAAGACGTTGGTCTATAGAAATATTAAACCTTGAGTAGTCTTTATTGATAAGACAGTAAGAATATCTAAATTAGGCTATTAAAGTATATTTGTGTATTACTAGTCTACTGATTAGATATTTTTTAGAGATAACTAGTAGCTCTAGCTATTGATAATGTTCTTTTATATTACTAATCTGTTTGCTAAATAGCAAAGGAAGAGTTTGTTCTTTTATTTTTTATAGGTTAATTATAAATCCTACTTTTTACTAGCTTAACAAAAGATATATTTATAAATTTTTACTGTGATAAATAATATATTCTATTAATCTTAGCTGGTTAATGGAGATAGTATATAATAAGAAATAGATATTACTTATTAAATGTATACTTTTAATTGTAATTAATTCTATAATAGAGTGGATTTGTTGAATATACTATTTTTAGTAGTCAACATCTAGAATAATAAAAGCGAGCGTGAATATAGCTCTAAGTCTGTTCGTAATTAAGGCTAGATAAAGGTAGTATATCAACTAGTATTAGACTTGTTTATTAAAAAGGCTGTTAAGGGTTTCTAGTTGATAATTATTATACTGTATAATGTAGACTGTTATGATATTACTACTAAGCTATAGATAATGGTAGAGTATTTTCTCGATATTCCTTCGCTACTTAAGATAGAAGTAGCTAAAGTCAATATAATCTAAAAGATAGAGATAGATGTTATAATTATAAACTTTTTATCTATTGATGCCGGCGGCTTTATAAAGTAAGCTGGTCGACTTAACTTTATAGTCTTATAGGCAAAGTATATAATATATTTTATTAGTAATTTTAAGATAATAATATTTTAGAAAATCTATAATATAAGTATTTTTATTATAAACTATTTATTAAATATTACTAAATATTAAGTTAAGTGGTAGTTCTACTATTATTAATGCCCGCTTAAAGGATTTGTTAAGAAAATTGTGATACTTTGATTCTAAAAAGAAGATGTTCTAGTGAGTTACTATAATAAAAGCGCTTAAGAAATATTTTACTAATTAAGTAAAGGATTAAATTAAATCTATAGCGGATATTACTTTAGAATAATCTAGAAGCGTATAGACTGCTGAACTCGCTTATAGATGTATAGATAATAATGATAGTACAGATAATAACAATAGTTAATAATAATTAATAGATTTGATACACTGCTATATAGAATGCTAATAATGTTGATAAATAGCCTGCTTATCAGAAAGATAGTGTTGAATCTATAGTAAAAGTAACTTTTGAGTCAGTCTTTAGATATTATTTTTTTTTTTTTTTATATTTATTACTTTTAAAAGCTATTAACCATTATAATTATATATTTTATATTTATTTTATTAGTTCTTTTATAAGGATTAATAATAGCTAAGAATATTTTATTTAAATATTTAGTTATGATATTGTAAAAGACTATTAACTGGTAATAGAATTTAATAATTAATTATGGTATTAACTCTATTAACTTTATCAATTCTATCAACTCTATTAACTTTATTAACTCCATCAACTCTATTAACTCTATTAATTCTATTAACTCTATCAATTCTATTAACTCTATCAATTTTATTAACTCTATCAACTCTATTAATGTCAGAAGATTCAATGAATCACAGCCAATCGACGAATCCGGCAACGCTACTTACCTAAGCAAGGCTACCCCAGAAGTAATGACGGGTTTACACGGGTAGTTTAGACGAGATTGGGATTAGGTCAGTCATGTGATATATGCAGGCAATATAGCCAACATATCTAGTTGTATAGTAACGGATATGTTTAGGATAATTAGGGCAATATAGCTATTGTTAGGCTATGGCTATGTCTGCTATGTTTGGACTCTAGTATATAAAGACTCTTATTTACCATCATGTATTTAGTCTATTGTGTTTTATTTTTTATATAAATGAATATATACTTTATTTGGTTTATCAACTTTGTTACTTGTTTTACTTTAGTATATTGTCTTCGCAATATACTTTAGCCCTCTATAACCCCTAGGATACTAAGTCGACATCAGTCTCTCGGCAGAATACTACCAACGTGTTACCGCTTTGGTAAAGAACGGTTGATACGTTTTGACAATTAACTCTATTAATTCTATTAACTCTATTAACTCTATTAACTCTATTAACTCTATTAATTTTATTAACTCTATCAACTTTATCAACTTTATCAACTCTATTAATTCTATCAACTCTATTAACTCCATCAACTCCATCAACTCTATTAATTCTATTAACTCCATTAACTCTATTAACTATATTAATTCCATCTTATATAATATTATAGAATCCTTTAGTAAGCTTGAAAATTTTTTAAAGATAAAGCTTAGTCTCTGGAGTAGAGATATTAGCTGAATTGAAAGAAAATCTTATTAGATTTATTTTTAGAGGTATAGGATAAAGCCTATTCTGAAATTTTAGCGCAGTATAATGATTTTGATAATATTTCTCATTATACTGTAAAGATGAATAAAGAATAAGAGCGTAAGCTATTATTAGAAATCTAATATAAGAGATAGATATAACGATTATTAAAAGAGAAATCTATATAACACTCTGTCAATCTAGATTTAAAGATATTTATTTTAATAGAGAAATATTTAAAGAGTTTTTCTGCTTTTTATCCTACTTTTAATTTTTATAGAAAACTAGCGCAGTATATTATTTAGATATAAATAAGTTTCTCTATAACTTATTTATAATAACTAATTTTTATATAACTATTAAGCTATAAGATATATTATTATTTTTATTATTAACTCTATTATAAAATCTTTTAGTCTTAATAGTCTACTTCTAAGTTAATAGTTCTAATCCAGTTATACTAGAAGACCTATAAATTATCTTTATATTTAGAGAATCTAAATATTATCTATTATATATAATCTTATGCTATAGGCAGTGATAGTCTTAGCTTATTTACTATGCTATTATTCTAATCTTAAGTATCTATAGTACTACTTATAACACTATCTATAGTATTATTTATAATACTATTTATAGTACTACTTATAATACTACTTATAGTACTATTTGTAGTACTACTTATAGTATTACTTGTAATACTATCTATAGTATTACTTGCGGTACTACTTGTGGTATTATTTATAGTATTACTTATGGTATTACTTGTGGTACTACCTGCGATATTATTTATAGTACTACTTGTGATATTACTTATAGTACTACTTATGACACTACTTATGGTACTACTTATAGTACTACTTATAGTACTACTTATAGTACTACTTATGGTATTACCCGCGATACTACCTGCGACACTATCTGTGATATTATTTATAATATTATCTGCGACACTATTTACAACATTAATCTACTTTATTATCTACTAATAATACTACTTATAATATGATTTATAGTGGATAGTAGTTATTAATAATAATCTTTAATTACTTTCTTAATATTATATATATATATTATTTATTTTATTAGTTAACTTAATTAATTAATAGATATATATTTTTAGTAAGTAAAGTATTTTTTATATATAATAATTAAATATATATAAATTGATTCTAAAAAAACAAATACTCTTTATATAAAGTATAAAATATAAAAAGACGTGGTATATATATAATAGAGATAAAAGATATAATGGTTAGTAGACTACTAGAAGAGAGTTAGTATATAGTCTTATAGTCTAAATAATAGGATATCTAATAAAAGAGATGGTTAATCTAATTATTAGTGTTATTATTTTAGGTTATTTCTTTTTCTAATTAGCTGTATACGTCATTAGGCTTGTAAATATTAATATAATCTTATTATATTTATAGTAGGATTATACTATTATAAAGATTTAAATTAAAGAATATTATACTTACTATAGCTAGTAATAGTATATTTAGGAATTGATATAATATTTTTTTTTATTATTTCTATCTATCTTTCTTAAAGTGGTACTGTTAATAAACTATAGTAGAGAGAAGATAGTTAGAATAAGTTAACACTAAAAATACTTTTATACTAACTTAGACGTGTTAATACTCTTTTTATATTAATTAAACGTTATTTTTCTTTTAGTAGTCTTCTAGTTAATATTATTACTTTCTAGTTAGGACTTAATGAACTTGGCAGAGTGGATAATTATATTGCTAATCTATTAAAATATTAATCAACCGAATTACTACTAGACTAGAAAGGGTTTCTGTATAGAGAGTAGCTATATTATCTATTAATAGTATATCTAGTAAGGTATAACTAAAAATACTATTATTAGTTAGAGAAGGTTATTAGTTATTTATAATCTCTTTTATAATCTTCTTTAGGGTTTCTTTAGCTATCTCTTCTAGAGACTCTGCTATTAAATAGAGAAAAGTCATAGTAAAATATTAAGAGAATAGACCCTATAGAATGAATTATTGACTTACCACCCGGTTCCAAGGTCTAGAGATGGATGGATGTTTTTATAGATTAGAATTAATTTAGCTATATTGCTATTAATAGTACTTTTATATCTAATAGATATTCTTTTTAATTTAGTTATAATCTAGCTCTTAATACTAGAAGCTTTTATAATAGATTATAAGCCTAGGAATTAGATAGATTAAATAGATAAGAACTTGGATATTATAAAGATATTTAATATAATTCTAATATTTCTAAAAATATTTATAGACAGTTTTTAGAGTCTTTTTACTATTCAAGCTATTAGCTTAATAGTAATAAGTTAAGTGCTATTAAATCTATCTATCTACTATTATATACTAATATAGTCTGCAGATTATAACTTGGTACTTAGTATTATAGTAAAAAGCGTGATAAATAGAATTAGTAATAGAGTATACTTTTGTGTTACTACTCTCATTTGGGGCTATAAGCGACTAAAATCACTATATAGAGAAATAAGTAGAGAGAGAGGGACATAATTGGGTTTCACAGATGCAATAGAAGAAGATAGAGTTAACTTTGATTAAACCAGATTAGACTAATTATTAACGAGATTATTTCTAATTATAGTAAGTAATGTCTTAATATAATATAACTAGTAATCGATTTATACTGCGATTAAACTAGAGAAAGATTGATAAAATATAGCTTCTATATTAATGTAGTAACGGGTGAATAATATAATAGAATCTACGTAACTATATATAGAGAAAAGGAACCTCTAGATATACTAATAGATTTTTATTATAATCTATACAATTATATTAATTTTTATAATAATCAACCTAAGTGCTATATAGAGAGGTAATATTAAGATTAAATACTATAGAAGATTTATATTTTTTTCTTTTATTGCTTCTAGATTAGAGATTAATCTTAGTTATATACTATATAATAAGTATATTCTATTAGATCCTAGCATTAATCTAGTTATTAGAGCTTATACTAAGCTAGAGTTAGGTATTTCTATATTTAGCTAAATTAATAAGATAGATAGCCTTATATATAGTAGATATTGTTTAGATTTAAGTCGTTTTTTTCTATCTACTAGACTATTAGATCTATCTGATATAGCTAGTAAGTAAGATTAGATTAAGATTATATTTACTAGAACTAAATAATAGCTAGGTACTATAGACTATAGATTTTTTATTAATATACCTCTATTATAGCTTAAATATAATTAATTAAATATTGCGAGAATTACTTTTTATTAGTATAGAGTTAAGTCTTAAATAACTCCTAGTCTTAAAGAAAGGACTATAGGATATATTAAGATAATACAGATTTCTTTAATAAATAATTAAGACCGCTTTTTTAGACATCTAATATTAGTAAAGAAACCTCTAGTATAACTATAGTGGCTAATAGATCTACTACAGCTATCTATACATCCAGATTAGAGGGTATAGAGAGAAAGGCAATATTTAAGATACTAGGAGTATAGCTCTATTTCTATTCTATTATAAGTAACTAATCTATCTTATATAGAATAATAATAGTAGATGTGATAGGATAGTCTTAATAGTATTAGGCCAGGCTGGGGTATATACTGGCCCAGGTCTATAATCGCTCATGTAGCCCTTATAACCAGAATAAATGGGTATTTAGGTATAGAATAATCTAATAAATATAGATCTAAGTCTGTTTTATCTAGAGATACCACGCCCAGGTCTACTATAATCTATAAATTTATATAATAAAGCTAAAGTACTAGTAGTATAGAATTTAGTAAAGCTTGAACTTTTAGTATATTTACTATTAGTTATTCTAGCTTTTATCTTTATTCTATCTCTAAAGCTAGGCAAAGAGAATATTTATATAATTAATATATATATATAGTCCTATTATAAATTATAGATCGTTATTAAAGATACTATACTAGAAAACTTAATAGAATTTATTATTAGTAAGCGGTATATTCTTTCTATAGGTCTCCTAGATTACTTCTAGATAGAATAGCTATTGTATATAGCGGTTAACTAGCATTTAAAAAATATTTTTATAAAAGACGCGTAAGCAGAGATTAACTAAGAGTTATAGAAGTAAAGTAGATTATTAATAATAATATTATTACTTCTATAGCTATTAAAAGATATTATAAAAAAGTATAAAGTTATTTTTCACTTTTATTACGCGCTAGTATTATTTATAATATATAAACTGTATATTAGATGTGTTAAAGACTATATAGATATAATATAGTAGCTGAAATGTTATAGAGGTTTAATTTATTTTATTAGCTAACTATATATATTTAAATCACTTAAAGTAGTTTTTAGTTATTATTTTTTTTTAGATCTAGACTAAGTCTAATCTATCTAAAGGCTATTAAATGTGTTAATTAATCTAGAGATTAAGCTTTTAATATAGATAGTAACTCTAACCACTAAATATATATATTAAATATTATAAAAATATTATTATTACTTATATATATTTTTAGTGTATGACTATACATAGCTAAAGACTATAGATAATTTTAAATCTAAAGTAGAGTTTATTAAGATTCTATCGCTACTAATCGAGTATTAGCGTCGTGGTGTAGATAAAGAAAAAGATGACCCTCGGGGGTATGGTTAGAAATGACTCAGTGTATTCGCACTACTAGAGCTAGTGATCTAGCTTAATAAGAATAGCTCTAATCATTTAGTATTCTTTTTAAGTACTATAGGATCGATCCTGGTAGTCTTATAGAGTAGTATAATATTATTACTTTGTATAGTGATAAGTATAAAGTACTATTAATAGAGAGTAGCTAACTACGCTTCTAATATACTACTAGATTTATACTATTTCTAGGTCTAGCGCTAGAGTATCTAGCTATTTATTTTAAAATAGATAGTAATTACTAGCTGCTAGAATATCCTTAAATATATTATAAAATTAATAATATAACAATCTCCTTCTCTATAGAGGGCTGTATAGAGATGATACTAGTATTAACAATCTTTAAGCGCAAAGAAATAACTAGAGATAATATTCTCGCTACTATTAAAGAGACAGATGGTTAGAATTATCAATAGAGTCACTAGCTATATTAGGCTCGTTTAACTTCTAAAGCTTATTCTTAGACTTCTCAATCTTATTATCAATAGAAGAATAGTGATTAGATTCGTCTTTACTACTAAATTAATTATCGCTTATTACAACCGCAGATAATATACGGAGTAAACAGATAACTAATTATTAGGAACGTGTCATAGGCTTAAGGAAAAGACAAGAATTAATCTTAGATTCTCTCTCTACTATAATCTTATGCTAAAAGAGCTAATTATAGAATTAATAAAGATAATATTCTCTCTAATTAAGTATAAATATAGAAGAGCTGCTTCTAGCTATAAGATCTAGCTACAATAGGATTACCTCCTTAGCTATATCATAGAAGTCCTACGTTAGATAAGTAATATTAATTATTTAATTCTATTACTAAAAGAATATGTCCTATATACTAATCTAGATAGATTATTAAATTAATAATTTGAGGTTCTTCATAGTTAGTAGAATCTAATATTTTTAAAATTAAGAAAGTCTTATTCATTCTATCCACTACTAGATTTTGTTTTATAGAGTAGCTAATACCTTTGGCTGAAATATAAAATAGAAATCCTACGTATAAAGTATATTAATATTCGTTTATATCTGTTCTTCTTACTAAGCAGCTATAGTATTGAGCTGGATATATATAACGCTAGAGGGAAGATACTGAATAACTAAGAAGAGATAGACCTGATAGAGAGCGGGTAATAAGATATAATCTGTTTAGAGAATATATTTATTCTAGATAATAATCTAATACTAGTATATAGACTTATATAGATAAAGAAAGATTAGATATATCTTGAGTTCTGTAAACCCCCAGAGACGACTAAAGGAGAGATAAGGGATACAGTAGATAGGCTATTAAGCACGTCACAATTATCTAGTTAAAAAGTCAGTCCACTAAATAGCTAGAGGCTATAGATAAAAAGAACTTATAAGATTACTTATAGTAAGCTATCTTACTCTTTATTATAGTTCTTTTTATACTATAGCTAGGCTAGAGGCTATCTCACTAGTACTATTAATATCTAGCTATATTTATAACGAGTCTTTATATAGCACGATATTGCATTTAATATTGATTATTACAAGATAGGTTGGCGCTAATAGAGATGGCTTACAGTCTAACTCTGTGTACAAGAGATAACGCTATATAGGTGGATATAATTCATTCTAAGGCGTAGGATACTGGGTGATGGTGGGTACTTTGAGAATATTAGAGTATCTTTACTAGATTAAATCCGATATAGTTACTAAATAGGGTGGGCGAGGATATTTTAAGGAATACACATTATGTTTGCAGCTATAATATTGTAGTAGCTAATCAGCTAATACCTAGCTAAGCGATATTAAGTTAAGAAGATTTAGATCTATAGTAGTAGTAACAGTAATATCTAGACTTAAAAGAGATATTAACGCTTTTATTAGAACTACATACATTACATCCTCTATAAAGAGAGAAAGAGAGGGTTTTAGAGAGGAAAATAGATCTAAAATATCTTAGTTATAGATAATGATATAATTAAAAACTATTATATATCAAATTTAATAGGAAATTAGTTAATATTATTATCTAAATTATTTTTTTCTATATTATTTCTCTTTAAGTTTAGAGATTTATGTCTCTTTTGCTCTTTAGGAATAGTATTTAGCGTCTTTTATAAGTTATTAAAGATGCTCTAGATTAGATCGATAACTGTATTTAATTCTATAATAAGTCGATAATTATAAGTTAAAAAGAGATTTTAAAATAAGGCTGGTGATTTTGGCCTAGTAGCTCAGTTATTCTGTAGAGCGTGATATTGTGCTATATAAATATGAATATAGTTAGCGTTTTAATTGTGATTAAACTATTAAAGATATTTATGGCCTGGTATTTTAATAAAAATAATAACTAGGTAAAGAGAGAGAGATGATAAATTAATTATATATACTGTTAGTCAGGATCTATAAAGGTAGAATAAGGATTACGTTGAGATCTTTAAGAACTTAAGAGAATTAATATTAGGACTAATCTATACTAAGCTATCTAATCTAGCTAGTAGATTTACTAGAGTAATACTACTATGAATTTTTATTTGTCTAAGGCTAGATCCAGTGATCTATATTTAGGGGTTATAGATTATTTATTAGATTGATTATATATTGTCCCTTAAGCATCACTATTACAACCTTATCCAGACACTATAGAAAGATAGGTCAATTATAGTAGTAATTATATCTTTTATCTATCTAAGGATCGGTTTATCTCACAAAGTAATAATAGTATTAGTCTATCTAGCCTAGCGACAAATATTATTCAACCCTAGCGCTAAGAGATTTTAGTAAAAAATAGATTTTAGGATATATTCTATAAGAAATACCTTATTTAATCTCTCTACTAATTTTTATTTATAATCTTTTATAGTCTCCCTCTTATTTATTAAAAGAGCGATCTTTATAAGCTAATTAGATCTATTTTTTTATTATAACCGCCCGATCTAGTTATAATTCGGTAATTTATTTAAAAGAGTATAATTAATATTTTTTTTCTTAATAGAAACGACTATAGTCTTTATTATCAGATAAGATCTCTGATTTATTAGAGTCGAGAAGTGTCTTATCACTGTTAAAAAAATGGCACTTACTATGGCTTTATCTATTGTTAGATTGTCTAGTGTCGGATTATAAGAGATTAGTAAATATTTTATAGTAGTTATTATAGGTATAAAACACAGTAAAGGAGAATACGATTTCTATTTATTAATCTAGTCTGGTGAGTAGAAAAAAAGATAAGGATTGCTCCTGGGGAATAACGCGCTTAGATTGGACTATCTCTATCCTTATAGTGATATCGTCATTGTAATCGCGCTAAGAACGGTTTAGTTCGGTAATTAACTGGATATAGGCCAATAATATTATAGAGAACCCTGAGATGGAGATTCTTAGTCTAGATATAGATGGTTTAATAAGTTGAAGGCAAGATTCCTTGGCCTATTATTTTGACTGTCTAATGTTCTTAGGATATTGGAGACATCATTAGGCCTAAGAACATATACATTTGTAAAAACTCTATCTATAGGCGCAGATTTGTCTTATTTATTCTTTCGTATAACGCCGCATCTTATGGTCGAAAGAAGAATTATAGATGTTGATCTAATTATAGTTCAAGTATGGTATCTAGTGGGGTATTATTAAGGATATTGATTTAAGCTCTGACCATCTTTACTTATTTTAATAGATATCAATAGATCTTAAGGATAAGATATATAATATAAAGATATGGATATTATAATAAGTAGATAAGCTAATATATTATTATAATACTTACTAATCATCTTTCTTTAATAGAAATAGGATTGAGATACTAAAAGAATTTGGTTAGATCACTCTTAAGGATTGTATCTTATAAGTAATTATACATACAACTAGTAATTAAAAGAATGATTATACTAATATATATCTATATTAGTATATTAAACCTACTTGATGGTTATCTTTGTAGTTAGAATTAATATTATATAACTATATATATTCTAATATTAATAATAATACTTTATAATATTATTATATTAAATATAATTTTTCTTTTTTTAGGAATTAAATAATAGATTATACACTACTTATATAAATAGAACTAATCCTAGTAGGCAATATAGAATATCTAAAAAGAGTATTATATTGAGGGTTATAATCCTTTTACTATCTACTATATATACTGTTTATAAGTTTAATACTAACGTCGCTATTGTAATATAGATTAGAGAAGTATATAGTTTATATTTATAATAGCCGGTAGGCTGATAGGTTGACGCTTGATTACTATAATAAGGTGGATAAGGTGGATAAGGTGGACAGGGCGGACAGGGCGGACAGGATAGATAGAGTGGATAGGATGGAAGGATGGATAGGATAGACAGGATAGACATGTGTGATGGTTGATAAGCTAGTAATATGGCTTTAGTAGTGTATGTGCCGCACTTTATTATTTATCCATGCTAAATATATGTATCTAGACTTTATTTAGACTTTCTTCTTAATACTCTAGATTTTGCTAATATAATACTATTAGTTTTTAATTTTATTGGTTGTCATAATATTTAATATTTAAATAATAAGATGCCGTCGATTATCTTTTAAATTTTTCTATTTAAAGCTAGATTGTAAGGAGAAAAAACATATATAATAGAAATTCAAATATAGTTAGTACTAATAGAAGTAAAATAGATTATTTAAAACTATAAACGCAAAACCTGTTTTATAAATATAATATTACTACTGTATATTTACATTATATATTGCTTTCGATCATTATTTCAAATTTTCGATTTAAAGCCGGGTTGCGTGAAAAAGATGCATATATAACAGAAATTCGAATGTAATTAGCGCAATATTATTACTAAGACTTCGTTGATGTCAATCTTCTAATTCTATTTTTTAGCGGCGCATAACTCTATCAGTTGATGACGTATGAAAATAAAAAACATATTGTAGGGTTTATTAAAAGAATAGCTTTCTCTTACATTAATTTTTGTCCAAATATATTAACTTAATGTGGAGCTGTAAATCTTGTAAACAGACAGATAGATTATATTCTTCTTCATCTACTTCGTCATAATTATCTTGCTGATTCTTTATTGGTTCTAGTAATGAGATATAAAAGACTAGATACACTCTTATTTGGTTTGATAGCTGGAGTTTATAGTTATCATTTATAAGTTTTTCTTTAATTGTGAAGGATCTATATTTAATAATGTCGAGTTTATTGCGGGATTTCTTAGTTAGAATATTAAAATTTTTATTTCTTATTATTTATTATAATAGGTAAACTCTCTCTCTTTTTTAAAGAATAAACGCGTTCTTGCGCTTTTTTATTATAATATTTTTTCATTTATTGTTTTGCTTATTAGATGTTTTTTAATATGCTTTAATATAATATTTTGTGAGAGGGTTATTCGGAAAGCAGGCGAAGCACTGGATTTGGCAACTAAATGTATGTATAGATATATGTATAAACTGATTGCTATCAGTAGTATATTCACTGTATATGTAGTAGAAATAATTCCTCGCTCCGCTAGTGTCTTAGTGAATATTATATAAGGCTTTTTAAGGGTACTGAACGTGTATTAAGGGGTTATATACTAGATATAATATCTGAAGTCTCATATTCTTCTCTTTTTTTATAGAATCAGTGTTGTACACTAATATAGGATTATAAATAATTGCTGATACAGAGGTGCTAATTATTCTGAGTCGCTGGTATTGCAGGTGTATACTGCGATAGTTATCGCGCTTGTTGCCTAGCGCGGGAAGTACGGGTTAACGGTTATATATGATTGTTGTTATTATAAGAATCGCGTTATTATAGGAATATTGAATTTTTTCTTTCTTCGCTATATATTTCACTATAATACTTTGCTTCTTTACACTGTTTCTCTGCTCTTACTTTTCTTTATGCTATATTGTTCTCTGTGTCTTTTAAATAAATATTGAACTATTATAAGATATATATATTGCGATTGATTGCTTTAGCTGCTGGTTTGAAGATTTATTACTAATTTAAGATAGTGTCTTATATACTAAACTATGATACTATTACCTATGCCGCCCTTATAGCTAAACGCGTTGGCGTTGAAAAGTCCCTTACAAAGGGATAAAAGGTTCGTAATATTTCTTTATCTACGTTTAAATTACTATTAATTTAATGAATTAATAGTCTACTATTCTTTTTATACTGTCTACGCCCATTGCTTGTAAGAATAAGAAGTAGGTTCTGCCCTATTAGCGCTGCCTTCAGGTATTTAAAAATATTGATAACACGCGTTTATTTGCCTGTGCCGGTCTTTTAGAGCTATATGATCGCTATGTATAGTTAAAAAAGTCTACTATAGATTATCTGCTAGTATATTTGTTAGTAGGATATTTTTATTTATTCACTGATACATGTATAGATCTCTTCTGTATAGAAGGCCATTGCTTGCTGCGTTATTAAGCTAGTAGCGGGCTGGACTGATGGTTAGAAGGAGGTGATATATAAGGTTGATATAGTTATATATCATGCTCCTGTTCGTTATCTTGCTATCATTAGTGAGGACGAGACTGTGATTATCTTTGTTGCGTATATTCCTATTACTGCTCTTATTATTTCTTTTTTTAAAGTAACTGGCTCTGCGTCTTGAATAGTAGATGTTTTCTTTTTTTAGTATTCTGAATAGGCACTTATATTAGCTAATAGACTAATAATTACACTAGATCTTTTTATAAGTCTTTTTATCTACTATAACTATACTATTTCTCTCTAAAAGAATACTTTTGGGTATAGATAGTACAATCCTATGCTTGTCCATCTTGCTTATAACGCTTTGACCGTAAATGTCACTTTAATAGATTATTTTATCCATTTTTATAGTGTTTAGCCGTCATCTTTAGGTATTAAATTCTCTTTTATATTAGATCTTTAAGCCATTAAGATATTCTATACTACTTTATAGAGCTTTTTTCTTTGTTTTATATTTAGTTTTTTATACTATAGGTGTAGGTTTTAACTCTAAATTTAAAAGTCTTTTTTTTTTTTATTTCTATCTTTTTTTTTAGCATATAGTTCTGATACTATAGATCCTTTAGTCTTATGTTAGAGGTAGTTATTAAGTGCTTAGATATCTTATAATGTCTCCTTTGATTCCTAGATAGCTTTTTCTAATAACTATCCTTTTTACTAAACTAGATATTGGACTTGCCGATCTTGTGTCCTTTTTTAGATGATATCTTCTATTATATATTTAGGTACACTATCTACTAGGATTAGACTATCCAATTTAAGATTTCCTAAAGCGATGTAGAAAGGTTTTAATAAAGAAACATGGAATATAAGGTACAGTTTTTTATATTTTAGGGTAAGATCTAATTAATATATATTAGTTCTCTAGGTTTTTAATATTTAGAATAGATCTATTTATTTATTATCTAGCTTTTCTAAGTATTGGGAGAAAGTTATATTCTTTATCTAAAACATAATATAGTTTTTAATCTTATACATTTTCTTTTATCTTTAGTGGTTATAGTACTTTGCTTAGGATTCTTTTACTTATTTTAGATGGTTCTAGAGCTTCTTCTATATATTCTAGAGATCTTAGACTTTTTATTTTATATTTATATTACTCTTTCTAGATTCTTTTAATATATCTATCTATAGGTCTTTTATAAATCCTATTAAGACTTTTATTAGTGTTCTGTTAGTTATATTATAATAGCTATTATTATATATATATTATATTATTAAGATCTATTAAGGCTAGTCTATTTATTTATAGCTTATATAGTATTAGAGATAGTGTTTTATTAGTTAATTCTAATATTTAGTTTATCTATCTATCTATAAATATATAGTAGTGGATAGCTAATAGATAATTTTTAGATAGAAATATATAGTTTATTAGAATTTATTAGTAAATAGTTTATTTTAATCTAATACTATATAATTTAAGAATATAATCTATTAGATTAGATTTTTATAGAGTAGCTTTGTTAATTTTTCAGCCTTTAAAGTTTTCTAGGTTAATAGATAGATATAATACTTTAAGAAGAGATTTACTATAATTAATATAGTGTTAATAATTTCTTTTTATTACTTCGTTAAGAGTAATCTAGTTATAAAATCTATAATAATAATCTTAAAGAGTTTAAAAAGAATTAATAAAGACTTTAGTAATCTATATTTCTTATATTAGTATATCTTTATATATTAATAAATAGTATAAGTTTGAATATAGTACTTAATATTAGTTTTTATTACTAGCTAAAAATATTTTTAGTATATAGTTATTAATGTTTAGTTTTTACTAAAGTGGCTATCTTATATATTGTTATAATTATTCTTTATAATTTCTAATTGTAAGGCTTTGTTTGGTGAGATATAAGCTATATTTTTATATTAAAGTAGATTATTGTCTTTAATATTCTAATTTGAATCTTTAGTTCTATAAGTGCCTTTTTAAAGGTTTTTTGATTTTTTCTATATAAAGGCGTTTCTTTACTAGTAGATTTAAAAGAGGGTCTCTATATCTAGCTTTATATTAGTATAGGTTATTTTAGTTTTTATAGCTTTAGTAGTTAGAGACTATAGTATTAGGAGCTCTAGATCTCTTATATTACTAGTAGTAATACTCTCATTTATAGAGGTATTCTTTTTTTTAGATCTATAGGCTTTAATTTTATTAATAGCAGAAATGTACTTTCTATATCTCTTTTCTATAAAATTGCTAGTTTATTAGTTAAAGTATAGAATTTAATAAATTAAAATAAAAGCTACTTATAAATAAAAATTATTAAAAAATAGTGATTAGCAGTCTTAGTAGTATTAATAAAATATAAATTATATTACAATTTATATACTTTATTAAGAAAGATTATTTAGAATTCTTTATCTTCTAAATATAAGTAATAAATATAAAAACTTTTAAGTAAGGTTATATAGAGATTATAAAAGTATTAGAAATATACTAAACGTAAAAAAATAAAAAAAATGTGAAAATACTAGTATAGTAATAATTATATACAAAATTAATAGAAAAGTAATTACTTATTATTAATAATATTAATAACTTAGACTTACTTTATAAAATTAAATAAATAAATAGCTTATTAGTCTTTTTTTTAGAAAATAATAATAGCCTAATTATATTTATAATATAATATAGAGATATAGCCTAATCCCTAACAAACAGCGATGTGATTAATATAAAAAAGATAATAGGATAGGAGGTAATAAATTTATTAAAAAAGTTATTAGTTTAAAAAAGCTCTCTTTATAATAATAAAATTATAAAGAATTTTTTTATAAAGCTAGAATATCTTCTATTAGCTATTATCTAGATGGTAATATATATTAACATAAATAAAAGCTCTATCTCTAAGTATTTATAACTATTAAAGAATACTAAGCAGAATACTATTATTATCTTAAATATAGATTTTAATAATAAGATATAATACTTAATCTTAATAAATATAATTATAAAGATATAGATAATAATATTCAATAAGATTCTTAAATATAATTTATTAATAGTAAATCTTTTTGTATTTATATCTTATATTAAATAAAAGGTAATACTATACTCTATTTTACTAGTAATTTATTCTAAAGTATAATTAGTAAATACTATTAGTACACTCTATTTATATTTATTTTTAAAGAAAAAAGATGATAAGAAGCTTAATATATATAGACTAGTCTATTTAGCAATCAGATTATAGCTTAATCAGAATAGCTATAAAAAAAAGATATATATAATAGCATTAAAATATCTTTTAAAAGTCTTTCTATCTAATTATTATATAAATCATAAAATTTAGCAAAATTATCTACTACATATAGCTTGTATAGATAAAAATAAGCAATGTTAAGACACATAAAAGAAGAGTAAGCTTTATCTAAAGATTAGATAATATTTATATATTAATAGAAAAATAAAAAAAGCCCTCCTATAGGTGTAAGAGTCTAGTGAATAAAAAGATATAAACCTTATAGAAAACCATCTATCTCGACTAGCGTCACAGCATAAGCTTGCTAGAGCATATCAAGCAAATAGACAAGTCAAGAAAGTAGTGAAGTTATTAGAATATATCATTGTAATACAAATAGAAATACTTATAGAAGATTATTTTTTTTAATTAGTGTTATAGTATAAGCTTACTAAAGTATATAAAGTAAATAAATAAATTAAAAAGATAATAAAACTGCTAAAATATATTATTATAATATAAGTAAAAATACTTATAAAAAATTATTTTAATTAATTAATATTATAGTATATACTTACTAGAGTATATTAAGTAAATAAATAAATTAAGAAGATAGTAAAGCTACTAAAGTATATTATTATAATATAAATAGAAATATTTATAAAAAATTATTTTAATTAACTAATATTATAATATAAGTTTGCTAGAGTATATTAAGTAAATAGATAAATTAAAGAAATAGTAAAGCTATTAGAATATATTATTTTAATATAAATAAAGATATTTATAGAAAATTATCTTTTTTAATTAATATTATAATATAATTTTACTAAAGTATATTAAGTAAATAGATAAATCAAGAAGATAGTAAAGCTACTAAAATATATTATTATAATATAAATAGAAATACTTGTAGAAAATTATCTTTCTTAACTGGTATCACAGTATAAGCTTGCTGGAGCATATCAAGCAAATAGATAAGTCAAGGAGGCAGTTAAGCTGCTAGAATATATTGTCGCGATATAAACAGAAGTACTTGCAGAAGATCATCTCTCTCAACTGGCGTCACAGTATGGACTTGCTGGAGCATATCAAGCAAATAGATAAGTCAAGGAGGCAGTTAAGCTGCTAGAACATATTATCGCGATACAAACAGAAATACTTATAGAAGATCATCTCTCTTAACTGGCGTCATAGTATAACCTTATTGGAGTATATTAAGTAAATAGATAAGTTAAAGAAGTAGTAAAGCTACTAGAGTATATTATTATAATATAAATAGAAATACTTATAGAAGATTATCTTAATTAATTAATATTATAATATAAGTTTATTAAAGCATATTAAGTAAACAAATAAATTAAAAAGATAGTAAAGCTATTAAAGTATATTATTATAATATAAATAGAAATACTTATAGAAGATTATCTCTTTTAACTAGTATTATAGTATAGACTTACTAGAGTATATTAAGTAAATAGATAAGTTAAAAAGATAATAAAGCTATTAAAATATATTATTATAATATAAATAAAAGTACTTATAAAAAATTATCTTTTTTAATTAATATTATAATATAATCTTACTAGAGTATATTAAGTAAATAGATAAGTTAAGAAGATAGTAAAGCTACTAAAGTATATTATTGTAATATAAGTAGAAATATTTATAGAAGATCATCTTAATCGACTAGTGTCATAGCATATACTTACTAGAGCATATCAAGCAAATGGACAAATTAAGGAGGCAGTCAAGCTGCTAGAGCATGTTCAAAATATTTGGCAGAGGGTGCTGACGGAGCCCATTGCCGCTAGTAGCGTTTCGTAAGATAGTGAAGAAGTGTACCGGGTACCTGGTGCTTGGCCGGGGTAGCTGCTTCATTCTTTCAGCTCTCCCTGTCACTTGCAGGTTTGATATGTCTTTGTCCAGGTTCCCTTCAGGCGCAATTCATTGCCCTTTCTTTTACCCTTAACGCGTGATAAATCACCAGGCTGGGTTCTATAGAATGAAATGGCGGTCTACAAACAATTATACCCGATAAGCAGTCAGTGACAGAGATAGGATATTATATATCTTAGGAAAAATAGAGAGGTTGCTGTATTTATTTATGATTAGGCTTCTTTTTTTTTTAAGGAATATATATCTATATGTAATAGTCCTTAGTATCTTCTATCTAAAGTAGAGTAATATGTGAACTAACTCTAGTTTACTAAATTAATAATTTACTTCCAAACGTTAGATCAATCTTATAAGCATTATGTATGCAATTTCCCATCTATTGCCATCCTTGAGTGCGTTTACTCCCTTCGTATGACTGCCTCTGCGCTGTCCTAACAACACTTTAGATGCTGAAAATAGAACATAGAACCGATAGTGGTTCTGAGGACCATGATGACGAAATACAGGAGATGGACCAACTACTGCCTATCTCTAAAGGGCGCAAAATCAACTCGAGCGCATGCTCGTCACCGACTTGGAGAGAAACGCGATCCAAAAAGATTCATCCAAGGGAGCCAGAGCAACAAGATCTGGAGCAGCAGCCAAGGAACGCCAGACTAGCCCCACACGGAGCGAGGATGTCTACTGTTTCGCAGAGCTTCGTTCCTCTTTCCTAACAACATCATTCGAAGGCCGATTAGAGTTTCTTTCTTGACTTTTTAAAAGAGTATTGTCACAAGGCATGTCTGAGTCTGGTTTTACGCAATTACCGCCGTTAGCCAACATAGCTAAGACGCACCGCGAAAACTACCTATCCCGACACAAATCTAAAGAAAACAAACCGTAGAAACCAGAAGAGAAAGATCTTTTTAAACAACTAAAAAAGAAAAAGCATTTATCTTGGTCTGCTATAGAGAAGCGCTTTGCAGAGAAGTTCCCAATAAAAAGGATCGGAGCTGTCAAATTACATTGGTATACCAAACTAAAGGACGAACCTTAAGTTTAAGCATTCACGCTATTACAGATCGACATAGCTTGTAATTGTCCTTTGATTATGACTTATTTTATGGCTTCCACAGTGGACGTTTGGAAGGGTTTAGTCTTGATGTAGTGGAAACCTCAAGCAAGTGTCAATAAATAATTTAATATAGTTAGTTTTTGCCTCTCGATATGGCGCACCTCGGTCCCGGCGTGCTGTGGACCGGTATTCACCATTATAGAGAGATAGACTTGGTTAGACTAAGCCCAAAGAAACTGGGATGAGATCGGTGCCTGTGCTCACGCTATCCTTCTTTAGATTCAAGGCTCAGAGTAAGCAATACGTAAGTTACTACATATCTTAAAGGCCAAAAAATGTTCAAGAGGAGGCATGTGAGACACGGTCTCGTAGCGTCTCATCGAAGCAGGGACCCGCCACGTAAATTTGATTTACCAATAGGGCTAAAGTAAACTTTATGAGGACTATAGTTAGGAGGAGGAGAGAGAAGCAAACTTACATCGGCTGAGAATAGAAGCGATGTAACCTAAGGCAGGCGTCTAAAATTCGTGAGGCCCAGTTGTTCAATGCAGCTGTTTTATTGAGGCGCCTTTCTGCCGTTGTACACCGCCTTCTGTTTAGCGCTCCGGCGTCTGGCCATATTAAGTTGGAATCTTGAGATTAATTCCTGCTCAGCCTGCTCTCTATGCATTTTTATCTTCCTTGCTGCTCAACTTACATTCCATTCACATCGCTGGCGCAACCAGCGAATTATAACCATTATGGGCGCCAGTGATTTACAATATTCTGTAGACCAAGAGATTGGTCATTTCTTTGAGAAGACTTCTACGACTCGCATAGCCTGTGATACATATACGAAGGAGCATCTTGGAGGCGATGTCATTCCAGTGGCCGTACAAGGCGTGTGCAGTTACACCGTCTATGCTGGACCTAATAGCGAATTTGTGGCTCAGTTTCGCCTCAAGTCTCTTCAACTGAGAATGGAGACTATGAATCTGGCTCGAGCAGTCTATGGCCACCTCGCACCCCAGGTCACCTTCAGGGGGCAGGTTGGGGAAGATACCGAGGGAAAAGAACCCCTATATATTTATTTCATGAGCCGTATACGAGGCATTAGCTACTTGGATTTTATCCTAGCACACAACAGCCAAGTACCAGAAAATTCCTCTGAGTTTTCTTTCTGGCGAAAGAATTTGATAATCGACATCGCAAGGTATGCTTAATGGCGTAAGTTACAGGTACAATTTCTGACCATACATCCTGTTAGGTTCTTCGCTCTCTCGTGGAAGTCGCCGCAGGATGTTGAACAAGCCTATCGCGACGACCTACACTGTCAATACGAGAAAGAACTGAAGCTATTACTTAGCACTCTCCCAGATCGCTTCCACCCATTAATCCGAAAGTCAATCGAATCACTATCGGCCATTCTTTCTCTCCCAATGGTGCTACTTCACAAAGACTTTGGTGTTTGCAATATTATGGTCAACAAAGAATCTTGCAATCTAGTTGGGGTGATTGATTGGGCCGAAGCTGAAGTTGCGCCATTTGGCCTCAACCTTCACTCTCATCAACGACTGATAAGCAAAGTCCACCTCAAGAACGGTTGGGTCAGATACGACGACTACATTCATTTAGAGGAGGTATTCTGGAATACGTTCAGCAAGGAAGCGGGAGGACTGAGCAATGAAATAATCGGGATCATCAAGTCAGCAAGGATTGTGGGATTATTACTGTCACGAGGCTTTACAAGTCGTCTTGCAAATATGCCCAACCCAGTACCTATTCGGGATGATGAAAGTGGAGCATACAACATGCGCGATCTTGATGGACTACTAATTAATCCCACCACAAGGTTTACTGAATTGGTATAACTAAAATCAATTCCACAAATTGAAAGATGAGTTAAAAGGGAAATATAAGATTCAAATAATTAACTACCGGCGACCATTAAATATGAGCTCCACAATGCTACAGCAGACTAAAGGACGCCGACCGAGACAAGAGCGTCCTTCAGATCTTCGGCACTTTCTAGCTTCGGGTGAGGCTTTCCCGCATTGAAAACTTTGTGATTGCCGGAGGTCATCGTCGCATGGGTTTCGTTTGCCGAGCAAACTCGCGGTTTCCCATTGACAGACTCAAACTTCCAGCCTGTGATGCGGGTCGGCTTCGTGTTCTTGACGGCAGATGAATCCAGCATGACAGTTCCCTGATCAAGGATGAGTTCCGACATGGGGCAATCGCCGCACCCAAGGACTTGAAGGCCAATGAGGCTTATGAGATTGTTCTCAACAATATAGTGGATGAACTCATCCAGGAAACCCTGTCCAATGCCAGAAAAGTCGGGAAGAGGCCCATCCTGTATCTCATAAGCACAGAGGCCGTCTTTGGTGAGGGCAAAGATGTGTCCATGGACACCGCCAGGGTTGATCTTCTTAATATCGGTGACCTTAGTCCAACGAAGGTAGGGGTTTTCGAAGTTGGTCCCAAGCATGACGGTGCTCTTGGGGATCTTAAAATGGCCGTGGATCAAGTGAATTCCAAGAAGCTTCTCGGCATTGTGACGGATGAATATCTCCGCTAGGTTCGTAATATGCTCATCAGCTACTGGGGGCTGGTCACCGTCATCAAGAAGTTCGTTGTATCTGTAAAGTGTTAACCTTTGTATATAGTTCATGGTATAGGCTTTTCACAAGGCACAACTCTTGTGCAGGTCCTGGATCTCCAGAGCCTTATCAAGACAATGAAGAGCGGGAGGTGTAGCAACGAGAGCCGTCATATTCTGAAGGAGCGTCGAAGGTTACTGATTTTTTGTTCGAAGTATCATAAAATTGAGTAGAGAAGGGAAACGATCTGGCGAGTTTTGAAGGGAGGGAAGCGAGTCAAAGATTCTGGCCTATATTTATATGTTTGTCACAACCGAGACGGAACCTAGCGCAATTATGTGCTCACTGAGAGGACCACACAGGTCTCTAAGCTACGGAAATGTTTACAGGTGAAAAGGCTGCATTGCCTTGCTCAATGGCTTATATCAGGTCCGTGCGGCACACTTGATCCATGCTAGTCCGGCAGGGATCCCGGCGCTTAACACTCAACAGACTCCCTTCTTCATCACCCCTAGTGATTTCATTGGCTCATAGGAATTACTCGGAGTCAGACAAATATCTTGAAATTGTTGCCTAGCATGATGCTCATTCTGATTTGTTGAACAGCCATTTGCTTGTAACATGATGACTCATAACAGTTGCAACGATACTTCTGATTCGTTTCCACCATGTGCCCAAAATCAAGCCAAAGGAAATATAGAACAAATTGACCATAGATCAGGCTGAGTGATAACGCTGCACTTCCTTTCTAGGATGGCACCATGGCGCCAATGAGGACCGCGTCTGCCCTGGTTGCCTTCGTTCCCCATGAATTTCAACCCAGACGGGATTATACATGTGATAGGCTATCACAGAAAGTACGGAATATGGGTTTTTTACCAGTATCTTCTCTCTTAGGCACATCAGATTATTCCCTGACCACAGGCTAAATATAACAAATAAACCTAGTAGTAAGAACAACAAGTACCTATTATAAAACAAAAAAAATTAAATCAATTCCAGCTAAAACAAGATCCTATAGCATATTACCTCATTCAAAGCTATCTAAGTTAGCATATAAATTATATTAAATACAGCAAATATATATACACATAGTATTATATTTAAAAAGTTCAATACTCTTTGAATTAACATCAATTATAATAGTCTGTCTAGCGAAGTTCAGCATAAGATTAAGTAGCAAACGATAGCGAGGAATAAATAATCAAGCGTAATAATAAATATAAGCAATTTATAAAGCTATAAATATAACAGAGGAATAAGAAACAATAGAAATATTTTCATTACAGAAAAAAAACTATTATATAGTAAGTAAAGCAGCTTTATACTGTTTCCAAACAATAAATATTAAAGTAGAATAATCTAAACTATTAGCTTTGATACTATACAACCACTATAATATAGAACTAACCTCAAATACACTAAGAAAGATTATAGACAAACCCAATGGCACATAAAATATTGATAGAGAAAGATTATTAGATTTGAACTTAGTATCTCTATTAGTAAATACTAACATAAAAACGCTTACAGCTAGAGAAAGCGTTAAGAGAATATAATTCTAGCTTTAGTACAAGTCTTTAGTATAAAGAAAAGAAATAATTTTTATAAGATCTAATATAATAATAGAAATAGAAAGAGAGATATTTAAAGTATAATTTACTTAATTATCTATTTTTTAAAATTGTACTTATATATATAATTCAAAGTACTTTTTTTTAAGATCCAGCTCCAGGCATCCTGGATATCTTATAGTTAGGTCCCATCCATTTTGTGCAGCAACTGCTTAATCTTTCATTCCTACCACTAGTCTATATCACACAATTCATCTTCTTTCGATCCTATACAGTTCGATCTCGTTGGACTTCAATAGTCCTGTATTATTAGTCAACTTCTCGATATGGTACCACGAATTATTTTTGAAATTGGAGCTTTAACATATTCAGCATAGGTACGGGACTGTTTCTTCCGTGAGCAGTTCCACTAAATGTTCCACTAGAAGTTCTGTTAAAACTTCTACTAAAACTTCCACTAAAACTTCCACTAAAACTTCCACTAAAACTTTCACTAAAACTTCCGCTAAATAGTCGGACGATGACACCTTAGTGGATTTTACCCCACCACCTTTCGTGGGTTCAGGTAAGGAGAGTGTGGTGGTTAGACAACAATTTTTTTCAGGCTTTATTATATTAGATTTGATATACTAAACTATCTATACAATATTCTAATACAGTTCTTCACAGCTCTAAAATATTATCTAATAATACCCATTCAAGACTTACAACTAAAACCTAGGAGTTCTCCCAACCATTTCGCCTTTACTATTCCCAAGCTATATCCTAGCATAGACTTAATTTGTCTATAATAATAATAAGCAAAATTAGTAATATCCATATTTATATATTAATTACTAGATAGCTAACAATAAAAATAAAAGTATAAATTAGACAAAACGCTCTTATAGAGAAAGAAGAATATATATATAGCCACATTTTCAAAGTAGAGGACAAAGACAGATTTATAACCAACAAAGAGACCTTAATAATAGTCATTAATCTAAATAACAACAAAAATACAAAAACATACAGAGATATCGAGAAAGAGACAATATTTCTGATTCCCACTAAATACCGCGTTAAAGTGCTAAATAGTCTAGTAAAGATAATCAAATAAACTATAGTTTCAACACATCCAACAATACCAGTCCAGCACTTTGTCCCACCCACAATATAATCAATATGTCTTCATTAACATCTTCAAAGATCATCATCGTAAGATAATCCATTGTTAACTCCCCCACTTCTCACTCTATCTTCCAATATCGGCTGATTTGGACAGCGTCAATGATAAAGTCCCTCAGATATAGTATATAATCAGCCAGAGATTTGGAATACATAAATTGAATCTCTAGTTTGGTAAGTCGTGCAGAATAACGTTCTAATATCTTACTTACGCCTCCCAGTGTTTGCGTTACGAATGTGGTCAATCCCCTCTGCTTGATCTTTTGCTAGCATCACTGGCAGTTCTGGACTTCTTTGCTCTTCATTGCTATCTTCAACTGTGTATAATTATTAGCCGAGTAATATGCGTAATACTGCTCTCAGGAAGGACATATTTACCTGCTACGCTTCGGATTTCAGAGGGTATTTCGCCATTATCACTTGCCAATGTGGCCAGCTCTAAAGCAAATTAGATTTTCATGTCTTCCATAGGATTAGATATATATACCATCAATAGACTAAAGCACCTTATAGTCAATAGCGAGAGACTAAAAAATAGTATCACAAAACTGATAGTTCCCCTCCATAAGTCTAATCAGTCTTATACATTCGCATTTCTTCATATCTACAACTCTAGTCTGTCCAAAAGCCACTACAGACAAAAACACCAGATAAAACAACTTCTTTACAAGCAGAGAATAGAGAAAAGTTCTATATTTCTTCCACTTTAAAGTAGTCTAAATAAATATAAAAATCTCAATAGCTTCGTCAACGCAGTACTTCTCTACCTCATTCAGATAGCAAATAAATTTGATATTATTAACACACTTAATAAGTTTTTCTAAAGCAACATCTACTAGAAAAGGTCTAGACCTCATATTTCGTTATAAAAGATCCATTTTTAAGACATAGAAGAAAGAGAAGAATATTTTATAGAAATTCCTAAGAGAAAAGTCGAAAGGTTAGAAATCTTAATAGAAAAGTAACAGGGGAGATTAACAGTAAAAATTAATAGAAAAATTAATAGAAGGGTATAACGTGTTTAATTATAAACCAATTACATCAAGCATTATTACCCCACAGCAAAGGACAGCGGCCAACCAATCAATCTATTCTATGTATATAATATACAAGAACATCCAATTAGCTATCTGACTGTTATTAAATTCTAGCAAGTTACATATTATTTAGAGATTCTCAGTTATATTCATTACTGCACTACTTAAATGATATAAAGAGATAATGAATTGCATTAGGATACAAGAGTAACACTAATGAAGGCAATATTAGTCTAGACATCTCAATCCTAATAATAATCCTAATAATTACTTCTTTCTCGTTAATATCAACTATTAGCGATTACAATGGCGTAGCACGTTATATGAACTAGACTAATAAATAGGCCAATTACAAGACCTTGATCGTACTTCTCTAGCACAATCTTATATAGATTATTACAAAGCTGCGGTAGAAGCGGACTTTCAAATAATATAAGGTTATATATAAATATTCCTTAACTGTATTAGTATATCCACCAAAGCAGGAGTTATAGTATATTAATAGGAATTAACAGCCCTGTTCGCTGTATAGATATGGATAATATTATATATATATAGAGGCATATTTCTGCTAATTATCTGTCTAGTCAGAATTAGATCTCTTCTATCTATCCTAAAAAGCGAATATATACTCAATCCTAACCTTATATATATCTTATCATAGATTCTATTAATATTGCTGCCATGCCAGCCTATCAAGTCTCTATCCTTAATGTCTTCTTTCCTAGTATTACCGGTATCCTTTCCATGGCGCATAGACTATCGATAGAGAAGCTAAACACCAATATCTATATGCTTTTCTTCAGTAGCTTTCTCATCTTTTTAATAAAATATATCTATAGATATATTAATAATCTAGTAAATAGCTATTATAGTTAATAAATCTTCTCTTTTTTATTTATATACTAACAATATTAAGTATATATAATCTATATTTTATACTATAATAAAGCATTTAATATATTTATTAATTAGATATCTAAATAACTATTCACTTAGAATATTTAAATAATTTTAGTTAGTATTAATGTAAAGTATTAATAAGGTTTATTTAATAATACTAATAGTAATAAGAAGTCCTTATTGTTTATATCTTAGAATATATTAATTGTCTTTATATATAAGGACTATTTTATCTAATTCCACTATATCCTAAAGAATAGCTATTTAGATAAAAAAGAAATTATTATTACTTATTATAGTTAATTTTTAAGAATTATAAAAAAGCTCTTTAAAAAGTATTAAATTAAATATTTTAAATAAATTATAAAGAAGACTATTATATTTAAATATTAGAAAGAAAAATAGAAAAAAATTAATTTAAAAAATATCTACCTTATATTAACTATTCTTATTAATATTAAAGAAAAGTAAAGACTATTAAATAATATAAAAAACTTTTTAGATTTAAGAATCTAAAGCTAGTATATATAGTAAGATATATTCTACTATAAAAAATTTCTTTTATATAGACTTTTTAGAATTAATAAATCTAGTCTTAATATATCTATTATAGGATAGTTTAACTTAGATATATATATTCTTAAGCTTTCTAATATTAATAATAGTAATCTAAGAAGTCTATTTTTTAATCTTTTATTCTATTATATTATTTTTCTAGAAGATATTAATACTATTAGCATGTTATATAATAAATATATTACTATAAAAAATATAGATTAGATAGTAGCTAAACTTAAAGAGTTAATTTTCTCTAAATTATTAAATACTATTAATAGAGTATCTTTATAGAAGAGTTATATATTAATAATAACTACTAATTATATTAAATAACTAGATATAGCTCTTATCTAATCTAGATATATAGATAAGAAAGTTCTATTCTGACTTACTAATAATAATATGAATGCTTAGCTCTTCTATAATATATATAAAAAATTAGCTAAAGACTAGCACTTGCTAGGTAGAGATATTAATAAAGAAACTATTGAAAAGCTTATAAATAAGTTTACTAAAAAGATTCTAGAACGTGTATTTAGTTTAGTAGAGGTTTAATCGTTCCTTCTAAAGAACAAGCGATCGCCTACTAAGGCTATCGCCAATGTGGAGAGCTGGGTGAAGGACAATGAGGATAAAAACGGTAAGAGTCTTGGGAGGGAGTTGTCGTGGGCGAGTGATTCAGCGGAGGACGAGACCGTGGCTTGACACATGTGCTGAATTATGGACAATTTTTCTTTTCCGAGAAGTGCAATAAGTCTCTCTTCCCGTGCTTTTTGATTCTTCTTGTTTCTGTTCCAGTCTGTTAGTCTCATTGAGCAGGAAGTTTATTCTCTCGTTCTCTCTGCTCCGCTGCTAATCTCTTCTCGAGCTTCTGCTCTGCTTGTAATTTCTCTTGCATCTCTAATTGTTGCTGATAAGTCTGAACCATCATGCGTAGCTCCGGCTGTAAACATCAATTATGTAAAGATGTAGCCCTGCGATGCTGTCGTGAAATAAAACGAGTTGAGTACAGCTGCCTATATTCTCCACCTGTTCTAGAATGCTCGCTCATGACAAAGAACTTGTGGAGTAAGGAACAGACATGACCAATCATATGATGACTCGAAGTGATTACTTATCAATCAGCTTCTGGGTGAGTTGTTCTAACTGAGCTAGAAGCCTGTCTTCCCGCGCCTTATGTTCTGCTTCTCGCTCTTTCTGCTCCGCTAGTAATTTCTCTTCCTATGCCTTACGTTCTGCTTCTCACTCTCTCTGCTCCGCTAGTAATTTCTCTTCCCGCGCCTTATTTTCTGCTTCTCGCTTGTCTTCTTGTTCTCTCTACTCTGCTAATTATTGCTATAATATCTAAACCATTATACGAAGCTCTAGTTGCAAGCCTCAGCCCTATAAAGATATTATCTAACGTAATATAGAACGTTTCTATAATCTAGTCTATAATAATTAGGATTTAATCTTAAAATCAGTCTTTAGAGAGTATTCTTTTAAATTAAAAATATTAACAAGCAGTTATATTAATTAGTTAGTATAGATTAATAGAAATTTATAGTTAAAGTTCTTTATAAAATAATAATAAATCTATTTATCTTTCTTTATCTAGATATTAAGTTATATAACTAGCTAATAGAAATATAATATATTCTTATTATTAATCTTAAGATAATAGCTATATATTTAAAGTCCTTCTAGTTTATATAATATAGAAAAATTAAAGATTCTTTAATATACTTATTCAAGGTAATTAGCTATTTAAAAAAAAGAAATCATTATTTATAATATAATATATATATTATATATATTCTATTAATCTATAAGTTTCAAAGCTTAATTTCTATATTTAATTTTTACTATTAGATAAGGAAAATATATATTCTCTTATACTATATACTATAATTTCTTATTTAATTAAATTTAAAGTTTACACTGTTGACTTTTATCAAAAATTAATTATCTTAATTCTTATATATAGTCTGATTAGGGCTTTAAACTATAGATTAATTTAGTTTTAAACTATAGATTATTATATCTATTAATAATATTTTATAATTATAATTTTCTTTATATATATTAGTTCTCTGTAGATAATATAAGAAGAGAGTATAAATCTATAAAAAGATATATCTTAGATTAATTTTATAATATATTATAAAAGTTTTTAATATATTTATTATTAAATAATATACTAAAGAAAGTCTTAATTAATTAATAAAGAAGTTATTTATATAATAAAATATTTTTTAAAATAAGATTAGCAAAGGACTATTATATAAAGTAGTCTTTTGTTTTAAAAATAATTATATAGTTAAAAGCTTTATATATAAATAACTTAGTATTTTAAATAAAACTATTCTTATTGTTTAATAAAATTAAATAAGCCTATTCTTAATCTATTAAAATTAACTATAATTACAATTATTTTAATATCAATTAACTTATATTATTTAGCTTATCAACCTTTAATAACAAGAGTATTTAGTTATAAATTTTAATAGTATATTCTATCTTAATATCCATAGGAAAAGATCTAGTTATTGCTTAATGTTTTGAATTGACTAGATTCTAAGACTTAGTTAGTCATTTTAATGTAGTATAGAAAAATGTTACCCCACCTTACTGCCAGTATTGGAAGAAAAGGATAAAGATGGATATTGTGCTTTGGTCTGCTCTTTTTGCTCTCTCTTCAGTGATTCAGGGGAGGTGCTCTAACTCTCCCGCCGTCGCACTTTGACCGGTCGCTTGTCGTGGTTGCTGCGATGTCCAGGGAGCCCGCGTTTCATGGTCAAAGCCCACTAGGAAAAAGAAGCTCTGGTTCCGTACTCGCGGAAGGTAGTGTATGCCGACTTTTTTTCATCCATGGAGGAAGAAGTTGAGTTCTCTGGCGAGCAACGAGGTCAACTTTGTTGGCGCCGAACCTGGCGAGCTAACCTTAATAGGGCTACTAAGAGATGTCCAATCAGACCAGTCCCAAGTCCTCTGTCCGGAAACGTTTACCGGGCCCCTCGCGCACCTGAAGCGCCAGCGAAGGCACGAGTAAATATGCGTACGTCTACAGTATAACGTTAAGACCATCCAAATTGTAGCCCACTGTTTTTATAAAACCTAACAGTACCGTAGACAGACGGGAATTACTAGAGGGCACTCCTCATTCAGTAATGTGAGGCTTAGATAATAAAATATCCCAGAATACTGAACGCTCATTCGTCAATCTTTTAACTCCCTTGGCAAGTGGACGACTAGTAAGGAGGGGGCCAAAACCCTCTCCAGCTTCAGCACCGTTTATGAGATATCGGACAACGAGTCAGCGGCATCTATTACTGAGCATTCATACTTCTCATTTAAGGCAACAGACACGCCTGAAGAGTCATTGCGATCAGACTCTCCCAAACGGTCTCAGGAGAAACGTGATGACTGGTTGACTGGTCACACCGCAGCAGCTACAGTGGATGGACAAAACCGTGGTTACCATAGTGCACACCATCCCACAAGGGATACCAACCCACAGGAGACAGCAAATCGTGGTATCCCATACGGAGTAGCATCCCACAGGGGGCAGTAGCCCACAGGGGATGAAGATTCGTGGCATCCCATATGGAGTAGCATCCCACAGGGGGCAGTAGCCCACAGGGGATAGTAAATCGTGGTATCTTATATGGAGTAGCATCCCATAGGGGGCAGTAGCCCATAGGGGATAAAGATTTATGGTATCCTATATAGAGTAGCAGTCTATATGGAGCAGTAGCCCACAGGGGATGAAGATTTGTGGTATCCTATATAGAGTAGTATCCCACAGGGGGCAGTAGCCCATAGGGGATGAAGAATCGTGGTATCCTATATGGAGTAGCATCCTATACGGAATGACATTTTATATAGAACAGTAGCCCATAAGGAATAAAGAATCATAGCATTATATAGTTATAGAACAGAAACTTATTAATAATAAAATAAACTAAAAACTATATAAAATATTATTTAGAGTTTACAATATTAAGACTAAAATAGTATTAAATATAACTAAATATTTAGTACTTTACTAGTTATAAAAAAATAAAAGTAAAGCTTCTATACTATATTATAATTAAATAGATTTATATTAATATTAAGCGCTAAATTTAGTTTATAAATTTATTAAACGCTTTTTTTTAGAATATTAATAATATACTTTTTCAGGCTTTAAAAGACCTACTTTTATAATAATTATAATATTTTATTACTAATCTATATAAGATATTATAATTTATTATAATATATTAAAACTTCTATATATAGACTTAAAGCTATAGTTTTATAAACTATAATAAAACTAGTAATATTTATTTTATTTATAATCTAGATTACTTTTTAAAACTTTATTAATCTTTAATAATATAAAAAGCGAGTAATTTATAAATAAAGCGATATTATCTAAATTTAATATAGTTTAAAAGATATTTAACTCTAAAACTTTAAAAAATAAGAAAAAGTAAAGAAAATAATACTAAAACTAATATAATTAAATTTTTATTAAAAAAGTCTATAAAATAAGTTATTTTAATAATATAAATATTTTTCTTAATATTAAATTCTAAGATATTAACTAAATAAAAATATTCTATATAAATAAAACTAGTATTTAGATCTTATATATATTATAATTAATATTATATCTAAATCTATATATTATAAAGCTAATAGATTTAGAATTTATTTTATTCTACTTCTAATAGAAAAATGCTAAAAAATTTTATTAATTAAAGCTCTAAGAAAAAGACAGTTTAGTAAAAATAAAAGTTATTTATATATAAAAGGATTGAGGTAATTCACTGTTATGGGGTGTAGCTACTAGGGTGGCGTTGGAGGCTATATATAGATTTGACGTATGAAAGAAGTAACTAGACTATTTCTGGTAGTTCCCTCCAGCATCGCGCTAGAATATTCTAGAAAATAGCATTAAATACACATGCACCAGACAAGACTTCGACGGGGTAGGTCCAGCCGACGATGATTTTGAGGACCACATCAATTTACAAGGTCTCTTCCGTCATACGCCAAATAACTTTGCTTGCCGTCAGCATGCATTTTTGCGTCAGCTATTTCATGATCTACTTTTACAATCGCTTTACGGCATTCGCCGATCTGCCGTGAGCAGATGATGCACGTTTATGTCAGCCATGCTGTGTTTGTAAGGCCGATATATTATATAGGTATAGATGACGTGTCAAAGCGTTTGGCTTTAAAGCAGTTCTTAGTCTGATGTGGTCTCTAAATGATGATGTGTATCTTTCTCACTTCTTAAGATCATCAGCTCAATTTCGTGCTCCCTAGTACATCAAGATGACGTTATTTAGCTTGCAGGCTGACGGCAACAGTAGGAGTCCTAACCCGGAGGTCTAGTTCTAGCTGTGAGGTCATATTATAGTCTAAAAGTGCTCTTTTCGTCACTTTATTGTGAAAAGCCTACTTATCCTGCACCTAGCGCTATTATATAAGTGACCTTCCTTGCTCTGAATTGATCCGGTCGTGGTGTTCATGAAATTCAGAATGGCAAAAGAATACGATCACGTATCTTCAGGAAAAAAACGGAGAAGGCAGAGACAAGATCGACGGGGACAATCGCTACTAAAAAAAGCGTATGAAATAAGTGCCTTATGCAATGCTGATATTTGCCTTGGTATTCGCATTAGAGATACAGGCCGAATTATAACATTCTATGCCGACAATACAGGGATCTAGTCTGCGTTTGTGACGTCTTTAATATGAAATTCTATCCATTACCTATCGAAGCTAACTTCAACAGGATTCGTGCTATCCTATCCCCGAAAGGACAACTCCACATGACTTTGAACCGCTATCTCAGGACTTAGAAAGGAGAGGGTCGAGACTGGGTTTAAGCTCCAAGTAGATTGGTGATTGTCCTTTCATTGGGCGATTGAGCATTGGGTTGAGATTACAACAAGGCATATGAAGAATGGAACCGAGAATCAAGCGTCATCGATAGGACATAAACTGAAGAATCTATGGTGATAGGCTAGAACTGTCAATCAGACAGTGATACATTGTAGCGTCATTCCAATTTCTACGGAGGAGTGGCCCTATTCCAGAAATAGTCTAGTCCGGATGTCAAACGATAGTTCAGCGTCCCACTGCCATAGTTCTTTCCTATAAATAGTCCAGGTGTTTTTCTCGTGCGGCTGTGGCAAGCGTCACTAACTGTTGCAATTCTTATTGGTTCAGGATGCAAACAATACAAACATAGGTTAATATAGTGAGGTCTGAATGGCCTGAAAACTAAATACATGAAAACACAACAAATTTATACTCAAAAAATGTGCAATTTCTTACTAGATCATCAAGTTGATTTGTATAATCTGTTTGATCTGTCTGATTTGTATGATTAGATAGGTGTTGAACATATAAATCCAATCCGGCTTAGTTTGATGGATTAGTCAGGATAATTCCGACACTAACCAGTGATCATGTGACCGCCTTGCACAGAACCCTTGGGTCTGATCTATTAAACCTGGTTCTCCCCGCCGAACTTCACTCAAGCATTTGCTACCTCTTAACTCCGTCTAAGACCCCAACTAACTTACATATTTTCCTGTATACACCGTCCAGCCGAGTTCAAAGAAAATGGCATAATTAAGCGCCATGGATATTATTATTTTCCGTTACTGACTTCACCCGGAGACTAAGATATCAGAAATGACGTTCTCTGATCGAGATGAACCTATTCGCAAACGCCCAAGATTACAAGGAGACCAGAAAAGTCTTCCAAAGATTAACCTCAAATTTCTTCCCCTAGAAGTTCAATTAATGATTTAAAAATATACATAGCCTATAGCATAGATTATTAAAACTACAAATTAGAGAAGTTTTAATAACGATAAATACTATAAATATACAATATTTTATTTTATTAGCTCTCTTAATACACTCTTATAGATAAATTTTAGTTTAAGGCCTCTAAAGAGACTATCACTATTAAAAAAATACCCATTTCTAATTTCTCTCTAAATATATTAAGAATTCTATATATATACACTAAAAACATATATTTTAATTTAATATCTAGATTTACTAGAATACACTTTCTATTTTAATCTTTATTAAGATCTTTTTTAGTTAAGTTATGATATCTTAAACAACACTAAATACTTTAAAAAGCTATAAGCTTTTTACTAAAATTTTATTAATCTATTTAGGATTCTTCTTATTAAAAAAATAGAATAGAATCTATCTATTCTAGCTCTATTAATTCTACTTACCTTGCGGATTATTATACTAATAAAGAATGATTATAATAATAACAGTATACTATTTATATATTATATTAAAGAATATTAGAAGCTTATTTTTAAATATTAAAAAGATTATTATATATTCTATAAGTCTAAAAATCCTAGTATATTATACTAGCTTAAATATCTAGATTATAATAGAAATTTTTATCTTAATATATATATTTCTTATAAAATAATTAATATTAAAGAATAAGCTAAATTCTAATACTTTATAAGTTAGCTTAGCCATACTATATAAAGTTAAGGACCATTCTATTATTAAATGGATAGAATGGTATTCTATAATTTTTATTTTATATTAGCAAAGCACAAATGCTTTTAAACATTTTCCTTACATCATCATCATCCACTCTACCATTTTTACTGTTGAGTCAGCGAAGCACAATGCTCTTAAGCATTTTCTCCTTACATAATCATTATCGTTCTGCCATTTGTGTACCCTGCAATGAAATATTACGTCAAATAATTTCTATATTGCTTGTCAGCAGCATGTATTTTACACCAGCTATTTCATGAAGTATTTTTATAATCACTTTAGAGCATTTATCGATCTACTATAAGCAGATGATACATATTTATATCAGCTATGTTGTGAAAAACAGGTATAATAAGGATAATGACTATATGTAAGTAATATAAATATTAGAATTGCTTTAAAGCATTCCCACTTTGCTAATTCAAAAAGAAATAATCAGGATAAGATGAATTATGACTACAGAGACCATGTATTGGTGACGTAAAAATTATTCTTGTTGCTGACTCAAAGAGCTTTACTGTTTAGAACCGGATATATATAGGCAGCAACAGGAGAAATCGACGAATTATACTATCAATAATCCTAGATGTTTCACGCTAAATTCGTCAATTAATCTGATTGGCTCTGGGTAGAGAGCGGATCTCCAAGGACGAGCCAGTTATAAAAAAGTTCGCACGCCAATAGAAACATAGCATGTAATTAGCTATCTATATATAGCCTCCAACACTACTAGTAGCTACACCCAACTTTATCTATTTTATGATAGTGAATCACTTTAAGCTTTTTATATAAAAATAACTATTATTTTTATTAGGCTGCTCTCTTTTTAAAGCTTTAGTTATTAAAATTATTTAGCGTTTTTCTATTAGAGGTAGGATAAAATAAATCTTATTTTTATTAGCTTTATAATATATAGATTCAAGTATAATACCAGCTATAATATATATAAAGACTAAATATTACTACTATCAGCATAGAATGTCTTTATCTAGTCAATATCTTGAAATCTGATACTGAAGAAGATGTCGGCATTGCTAAGATAGCTTATTTCATACGCTTTTTTAATAAGGGTTTGACCGCGTCGGTCTCGGCGTTGTGCGCATTTTCAATATTCTGGAATATTATACTTTTTACTTCATGATTGGTCGGTGTTAGTCGGGCTTTCCTTGTGCCAATGACAGCATATATTCTAGAATATTGGGTTTTACGCATTCCTATTAGTGCTTTATTCTATGGGCTTAAATATACTATTTATTAGATATATTATCTTACTAGTATAATAATTATTAACTATTAAAAAATAATTAGCTATCTATAGCAGCACTATAATATAGAGAAGGTTTTTTTTTCTAGAAGATAAGATATATAGATCTAGTACTATAGCATTTTTTTTTTAAAAATATTTATATAGGTAAATATAACTAATTATCTATTTTTATTAAGATATTTAATGGTTACTTTTAATAAACTCTATATATTGTTATCTAGATATAACTTATAGATTATTTTTTTTATAAGGTCTACAGTATCCCCTAGGTACAGACATTATATAGGAGTGTTTTTGCTTTTCTTGTAGAACCTGCGTTCTGCCGCGGAAGCTATGTCAAATGTAGCTAGAAGCTAAACGTAAAATAGGTGTGGATTGGTCACTGATGCAAGGGCAA
>MJVA01000631.1:52524-77000 GCA_001939245.1 Talaromyces wortmannii
CGCGGAAGCTATGTCAAATGTAGCTAGAAGCTAAACGTAAAATAGGTGTGGATTGGTCACTGATGCAAGGGCAAGGCTTGGCATTTCTTGCTGGACTCACCTTGCGAATGTCTAAGTCATTTAAGGGAACAATGCCGAAATATATGTTTCAGGCTTATCGCAGTGTAATTCTAGAGAAAATAGTGTAAAGAACCGTCTAATCTCACCGGCTACGTAAATTACAGGGCAAAGTAGTTACAGGGCAAACTAGTTACAGGGCAAGGCAGTTACAGGGCAAACTAGTTACAGGGCAAACTAGTTACAGGGCAAACTAGTTACACGGCAAAGTAGTTACAGGGCAAAGCAGTCTTTCCCAGTTTACAGGATTCCATGCATCACAAGCTGCCGGGCTCATGAAACGTGACTTGTGATTAGGAGAATACTGTGACAGCATGAACATGACATGCTCCGACTTGTGCCGGCTAACTTGTGTGGGCGGGCAACACAAGTCTGCATGAGTCATGTACGTTCCGGCACATGCCAGCATTTATCTTGTGAGGATTATCTTAAGACAATGTTCGACCTGTGCCACCTGGCGTGAGCAGAGATAATTCGTTATTCCATCCCGACTGCCGTCCGCAAAACGGTTGCCTTACGGCTGCATCAGGCACAAACCGGCGGATTTAGGCGCGATGTGGGCCTGTGCCCAGTCTGGACCGAGGTGGCCAGCCTTAGGTCGATCATAGTCCTAGGACCGCGGACTCACGTCCTACAAAGATCCAGGTCAAGTGCTCAGAAGCCAGAAATTTGTAGCCGTTAAATCGAAGCTAGACCATTTAAGAATCGCTTAGCGGCAAATCACTAAACCCGTTCGGGCGATAGGGTATCTAAGTAACCCCGGTTATAAGACAAGATTGGTCTGACCGGCCAGCAAATGTCCAGCGCGCCAGGTATGCACAACCTCTCCGGGGTTAAATTCACTTTTCGCCATCCAGATAAGGAAAAAAAGAAGTACAGAGAGTCCAATGTACGCCTTGCATTTAAAGTCACCATTTGCTCGTGTGGCGGATGATGCCGGAGTGGCCACGCCCCGTCCTATCAGGTTCCCGCCCTGTGTAAGGTGGAACTCGACCATAGGCTAGCCCGCGAGGGTTAGACCGCGAATGGTTTTAAAACCACGGGGCGACAACCAGGCTAGGGGGAAACCCAGCCTCAGGCTGGCCTGCGGGAATTAGCCCACGGGTAGTGCTAGCACTCCAGTGCTGGCCCCAGGTCAGGGTTGATCCCCAGGCAGTGGCGCACCCCGAGCCGGGACAAGCCTCCAGCAGGCCCGACCCACCCAGTCTGCACCAGAATCGAGTCTAGTCCCGCCGATGTACTCTATTACCAGTTTAATAACCATAGATAGTCAAGAACCATCGCTATTACAATAATAACAAGCAAATATCAGATAGAGTATAGTTTATAGCATTCACAGTCACTATATTAATTTAAAAAAAAAAGTAATATAGATAATAATTATATAGATATAAAATAAGAAGCATCAAAAGAAAAAATATTTTAAAATATTTATACTTATTAATTTAATAATAATAATAAGATAAAATTAAAAACTAAAAATACTAAAATATATTTCTATTTTATAATACTATAATTTATTTAGTATATACTCTCTATATTATAATCTATAAAAATACTTTTTAAATAAAAATTACTTAATATTTTCTAATTAAAAATAAGATAGTATAATTACTAATTAAATTAGTTATATAAGTAACCAGAGCAGAATATTATATTAATTATAAGATATAAAAAGATTAAATCTTTATCTTATCTATATAGAATATCTTTATATAATTAATATCTTAAAATCTAATATAAAAAAATATATTAATATTATAGAAATTATTTAGTTTATATACTTTATTCATAAATATTTATCTATATTAATATTATTTTTATTATTTTTATTTCTAGATCTTTATATATTAAAATAATTTAAAATGATATATATTTTTCGTTATTTAATAGTATTTAGCTGACTTCATTATCATTATTATTATAACTCTGAGGAGGCTGCTGATTTTAAATATGCTAGCTGTCTTTTTGCTCGATGTGGGAGGTGGTCCAATGCGGGTTTACTACAAAGCGCTTTCTGCTAGTAGGAGGGCGTCTTTGTCAAAAAGCGCTTTCTTACCGCCCTTAAATTATCCTAATACAATTAAAAGGCTCTAAGGTTTTCTTAGCTTTTCTAGACTTAAATTATTCCTTAAAGTTAGAATTTAAAATATTATTAGTTAGTAGCAAATTAGTTATAAAAGATAAAAAATATCTAACTAGCTTTATATAAGTATAAATACCGTCTTATCACACTACTAAATAGTATTATATAGAAATAGCAGTTATTAAGAGAGATTAATATTTATATATTTATATTATCTTAAGATAATTAAATATAAATATACTATTAATATAATTAAAAAAAAACTTATAAATTTTAACACTATTAATAGTAGTTTAAAATAGTAAATACTGCTTTAGAAGAGCACTGCTAACCTAATAAAAAAAACATACAAACCCTTAATTAGAAAGTAACTTAGCCTTATAGCAAAAAGCACTTTTTAGAAAAACCGTATTAATACCTTTTTCTCTAGCTATTGAATATTCTTAATGGTCAAAGTCCTCAACATTGAAAAATTTTCAACGTTAAACATATTTATTGTTAAGAGACCCTCCTTATTAAAAATCCCTAGCGTTGAACCATCTTTATATTACTAGTCTCTCAACATTAAATATATTTATTATTAAGAGATCCTTCTTATTAAAGATTTCTAGCGTTAAACTACCTCTATGTTACTAGTCTCTCAATATTAGCAATAGCATAATATTAAGACCTCTCAACACTGAAAATCGCACAACATCGAAATTTCTCGACATTGCGAAGCTGCATATTTCTAGATTTAGACATTCTGTACGGAGAAAGTGCTAATTATGTTGTTATGAAAGTAAATCAGTATCTATTATTAGAAAATGCTCTAAAGGCAAACAATAAATACTAACAGATCTAACACGTAATAGTCTTACTCCGCAATTAAATACTATATAATCTCAGTCTTCTATAGGATATATATACTATATAAATTTCTAAAATTTTAAAATTAATTTAATATACTTAATTATTTAGGATATTACTATTTTTTTTTTGATTAATAGAGATATTAATAAACTTAATTTTTCTAAGTAGACTTTTTTTAATATTATAGAATATAATCACTGTATAAAATAATCCTAACCCTAAAAGACATAAGGTTATTTATAATATAAAGTTGTTCATAATGTGAGGTTATTTATAACATAAGGTTGTTCATGACGTGAAGTTATTCATAATATAAGGTTATTCATAACATAAGATTATTTATAATATAAGGTTATTTATAAGATCTTTTAATAAAATATTAGAAGTATTAATATCTCTAATATACTATCTACTTTTTTTAAATATAAAACTATACTAAAAGTATCTTTTAGCTAATTATATAGATATAAAAGATAATATAACTAGCGCCTTTTTAAGATATCTATATATTCTTATTATCTTATTATAGAGATAATGATATTAAATATTACTATATATAGGTATTATACTTTTTCTAAGACTTATATTAATAAGATTTAACTATCTACTATTAAAAATAATAGTATAAGTAATTTATTGTCTTATCAGTTTTTTTATAGCGATATAAGTATATTATCTTAGTCTATTATAGTTATAAAGTAAAGCTAAGTTTTAACTCTATTATATTAAGTCAGTCTATATATAGTTATAATACTCTATTATAGTAATATATTATAGGCTAAATATCTAATATAGACAGCTTTAATCAGAGAATTCTTAATTGCAACTTTTTTTATATAACTTCTTCCCTCCCTTCTATACATTAGAAGTCTTAGGGCGTGACTATTCAACCAGGTCACATTGGAGATTCTCCAATATTGGCCCACTTTTTTTACTTCTTAATATTATTAGTCTATGTATAGATAATAAACAGACCACTTCCTCTATAAAGACTAATTAAGTATCTTTACACCATATTGTCTAGTTATATAGGACTTAAAAACCTTTTTTTATTAATATAGATACTAATACTATAATCTAATAATATTAAGAGATCTTTTATTTAGCTTCTAGACTTTTAAATAATATATAAAATAGACTAGAAATTATAAAAATTAAATATAATAAAAATAAGACCGATAATAATAATAAATAAAATAGAAATAGACCAGCTATATAGATATATATATAAATAAGAAATAATAATATAAATAAAAAATTAAAAAAATAAAAAAAAAAAGTATTATATATATTAGATATATAAATAAATAACAATATATATAGTATTATAGTCTTAGTATTAAAGGATATAATCAATATATAGTTCTATATATTAACTTAGTATGCCTTATAAGAGCTATCTTATCTTTTAAATCTATATTATATATATTATAGCGAACAATATTAGTCTAAGTAAATTTTATATATATCTATAAAAAGTATTATATAAGAGATTTAGAATTTTTATATTTTATAGTTTACTTATTTATAGATAGCTGTGGATTTTTAATATAAAAAAAATAGATAACTGATTATTAGCTTAGTTTAATAATTATTACTAACTTAATTACACTCTAAAAAGTATAATTAGGCGTTTTGTCTATTAAGTACTATAATTATTTTATAAAAAGACTAGAATCTTTATTATTATTATTATTATTATCTGATAGTAATCAGTAAACTAGGATAATTTAGTATATAAAATAGCTTTTTTCTATTCTATAATATATAGTATCTTTATTAATAGCTTAAATCTAGTATTAATACTTTAATTTAATAATCTTTCCTAATATAGCTATTATGCTTTTAATAAAGATTAAATATTATATAGATATAGTATTTTAATATTCTAAAATTTTTATAATTTTAATATTGATTATTATTTTTATTAGTTAATTTTCTATATTAATTACTAGTTATTTATCTCGATACTATTATAGGTTTTTATAGATCTAATAATTCTATTATTATTACTTTTTATTATATACTTTATAAATAGTTTAATTATATTATTATTTTATTTTTTTAATTTATTCTTTAGACTTTTATAGTTTTTTTTATATCTAATAATAGGATTTAGAGAATATCTTTATATCTAGAATACTAAAATAGGCTTAATAAACGATATAAATATACTTAAATTTAGTCTTTTAATATTTCTATTTCTCTTTTTATCTATTAATAATATTCTACTATATAACAACCTCTAATAGTATATTAAGTAATTTTAATTTTTCTAAAGATAGCTAAAAAGACTAATTAAAATTAATTAATATACTTATAAAGTAAATAAATTAGATTAAGTCTATTTAAAAATTAATCTTATAGATAATGCTTTAGATATTAATATTAATATCTATCTTATAATATTAAATAAATATATAGATATTACTATACTATAATATAATATTTTAGAAGATCTTAGAGACTTCTTCTATATATAAAGTTAGCTAGGGTTAGTCTTCTAAAAGAATAAAAAAGAATACTAATTATTATTATTAAATATCTTTACTTTAATATAGCGAAGATAATAGGGTTTAATAATATCTTTAAATCTAGTAATCTAATCTACTTAATATATTTAAGAATATAGTGCTAATATAGTTATCTTTTTATTTAAAAAAAGTTAATATTTTATTATCTTATACTCTATCTAATAGAAAATATATTTATCTAATAATTTATTTTTAAAATATAAATCTTACTTCTTTTTATTATTAAGAATATAAAGACTATAGAATTTTATTATAAAATCTAGTATAGAGTCTATTTTAAAATTTCTTTTAAAGTTCTAGATATAAAATAATATAATCTATAAATAAATATATAGACTTAAGACAAGAATAAAATTAAAAATAATTTTTAAAATTTTAAATTTATTTCTATTCTATTAGTATATAATATTTATTAATATTAAAAAAGATCTATATAGAGGCTTTTCTTCTAGAAATTACTTTATAAAGTCTAATTTTAAAAATATAAATAGATATAAAAGTCTTTTATCTAGATTTTAGATTAATCTAAGTCCTAGGTTCTGATAATAAAGATAGAGAAAGGTCTTAGAATAACTTACTATAATAGTAATAAGCTAAGTATAGAATAAAAGCTAAATTTACTATTAGCTATATCTAAATATTATTTTAATAGTAATTAGTAAAATTTAGATAAACTTTATTATATCTTTAATATATATATTCTTTTTTAGCTATTAGTAAAGCTTTAATTTTTTTTTCTTTACTATAAAAGTAATAATCTATACACTATTAAAAGTGATATTATAGCTATAAAAAAAATATAAAATATAGACTTATATTATTTACTTTAATTATAGTATTTTTATATAGTTTAAATAATGTCTTTTATTTTAAGATTAGATATTATTATTTTTAAAATAATTCTAATAAGCTTTTATAGCGAATATTTAAATAATATTAATTATTTTTTTTATAATAAATATTATATTATTAACCAAAGAATCTATAAAGAAAATAAATAATATTATTTAAGTCTAAAATCTAATACTATTATTATAAAAAGTCTAAGTCTAGAAGCTAATAGTATTTATTTATATATAAATTATTAGAATCTTATATTATTAAAAAATAAAATAAACTTTTTATTTATTTTAATATTTACTAATATTATTTAACTTTTTTTAGATTTTAAGACTATACTATTTTTATTAAAATTAAAAAATATCTAATTACTTTATTTTAGCTAAATATTCTTCTAGAAAAAGTTAGCTTTTATTAATAATTTTATTATTTTTAGAGTTACTTTTATTATCTAAATCTTTATTATTTAAGTCTAGATTTAGATTAATAATAGAATTATTATTAAGCTTATTATCTAAAAAAAGTTTATTAAGAATAAAGCTTATATTACTATTACTTTTACCTTTAATATTAAGAATAGTTATAGTAGATATAAAAAAAAAGATTTAGTAAGATTTAGTATAGTAAAAAGAATAAATAAATTAAAAGTAAGAGATATAGTAAAGATAAAAAACTATATATATATAACTAATAAGTCATTAGGATAGATAGATAAAACAAATAAATACTATGGTATTAAGATATTATAATACTACTACTACTAAAAAGAGCTATTTTTAGCTTCTAGATCATTATAAAATAAGAGTTAAAAAAGTAATATTACAGTTCTAAATTGTGGTCAATTATAGCGCAAGAAACTATCTATCTATTATTAAACAGGCGTCTATAGGGTTATATAACTGTAAAATAGCAAGAGAAATAGTACATAGTATAAAGTCGTGCAGCTATAGTATGAAAGCTATAATTATGGGATGGTGGTCTTAGCGGGTCTTAGCGGTGAATAGAATGGCAAAAACAGCGTTAAGTGTAGCCGTTTTCGGTATCTCGTTCACCGACACAACGTTATAGAGAGATAAGACATATCTATATATATAAATTAGTTATCTTATAGAATATAAAGTCTATAATATATAAAGAATTTAGCTTCCTTATAAACTAATTATAGTTATAAAAGCACAAGATTATCACTTTAATAAAATAAAGCAGTATAATTTTAATAATTCTTTCTTAGGCTTTATAATTAGAAATTCTATATCTAAAGAAATTATTATATCTAAATTACTAAAGATTAGTAATTTAAAAGACTTTAATATTAAAAATTATATTTTTAATAGTTTAGATAAGAATAAGAATTTTATTTAGAATTAGTAACCACTAACTACTATAAAAATCTAAGAAACTAATTCTATATTTAATAATTAGCAAAATAATAAAAAAACTAGATAAAAAATTATTTTTAAAGATTTAAATCGACAAAATTCTATTTTAGAAAATCCTAATCTTATTAGAATTAAGAAAAGTTATTAAATTTAGGATTTAATCTCTATTTTAACTGAGAGAAATTTTATATAAAAAAAATCTAATCTTACTTACTATAGTTTAGACTGCTTATCTAATTAGGTAATTAGATAACTAATTCTACTAGATTTTAAGATTAAATTAGCTAATCTATATACTTCTTTTAAGACTTCTTAGTAAACTAATAATTAAGATCTATTCTTAATATTATAAAATATAGAATTATTATCTTCTATTTAAGAGTCTAAGCTTTTTATATTAAATAGAGACTAGGGCTTATTAAATTTAAAAGCTATAATAACTATAATATCTCCTATTTGTCAAAACGTATCAACCGTTCTTTACCAAAGCAGTAACATGTTGGTGTGAGGCTCCAGACGTTATATCCAGTATATAACCCCTCGGTGCACGTTCAGCACCCTCGGAAAGCCTCACGTGACATTCGCCAAGGCACTAGCGGAGTAAGGAATTACTTCTACTGCATATATAGCGAATATATCATCAGTAGTAATCAATTTATATATATATCTATATATATATTTAATTGCTAAATCTAATACTTTATCTGCTTTCTAAATAACTCTTTTATATTCTAATTGCTCTATACCTTTAGATAGAGAGTTAGTAAGTATTGGAAATAATTAATATAAAAAAAATATTTATAGCTATTATTTTTAAATAAAACCTAAGTAAGTCTAAATAGATATTATTTTAACTAAAATCTATAAATAATTTAATCCTTATAGAGATACTATAAAAAGAAAACTAAGTATAAGTCTAGATATCTAAATCCGCACTATTAGATCTAAAAGAAATATCTATCTAATTTATAAAGAAATAGTTAGACTCTATATTACTTTTTAAATTAAAAAAGATTAGTAAATATTTTAAATAATAAATTTATATAGTAGAGCTAAAATAGAAGATACTATAAATTTAAAATTAAATTTAAAACCCTATTGCTACTAATATAATTATAAAAAAAAAGCGTTTTTAAACTAATATTTTTATAAATAAATATTCTTTAAGATTTAAAATAGATAATTTTTATACTAATAAGATCTATAGCAAATATAAAATATTTATAAAAAAAACTAAATTTTAGTTTAAAAGATATTTAAAATAGTATATTATATATCTAGAGTATAAGATTAGTAAAGTAGTAAATAATCTAGATTAATCTTATTTTTTGTAATACTTTATATTTTAAAAAGAATATAGGGATATAGTAAATATAAGTTAGAATAATTTTAAAGACTATTTATAATAAATTTTTAATAATCTTAATATTCTTTAAACTAAAACTTTATACTAATATATTAATACTAAATAAAGAAAAGAACAATTTATATATAAATTTATATAATATCTTTATATATAGAAAGAATAAACAGATATTAAGTATATAGAAAACTAGTAAATAAAATAATTCTAAATTAAAATCTTTTTAAGTATTTAAAGTAAAGCTTAAAAATATAAAAATAAACTAAATAATTATAAAGTAATTATTATATTTTTTTAAAAAGTAAAAAATTTAATACTAAAATAATAAAAAGCTAGAGTATTATATTAAAAGAGATCTATTTTACTATACTATAGATCTAAAAATAGTAATAAGCCGAGAGACTAGCTAATAGATAGATAGTAAAAACTTAGTATAAGATTTAGACTTTAAAAAAAATCTCTAAGAGAGAATATTAAAGGTTAAAATTAATATAAAAATAATATAAATAATTAAAACTATTTTAAGTATAATTAACTAAGCTATTAGTTTAGAGAATATTTAAATCTAAAGATTAGAGAGAGCTAAAGAGATATAAATAATTTAAAAAACTAGAATTTTAACTATTAGATATAGTAGTTATATTAGAAATTAATTTTAATATTATACTTAGAGATAATTCTAAATTAAAATAGCTTTTAATAGCTAAAATAGAACTTTTAGATATAGCTAAAGCTTTAGCACTTTAGATATTTATAGATAATAGAGTTTAAAGAAGTTTTATAAATTAAAGCTTAATAGAAAAGCTAGAATTTTATTTATATAAAGTATCTTAAAGAATAAAAGCTATTAATAGATACTAAATCTAGATCTATAATAGATATAAGTTAGATATATAAATTATAGATTCTAAAGATTTATTTTAAACTATAGACTATATATTAAATATAATAGATATTAATAATTATAATCTTATACTAGGCATACTATAGCTTTAGATAATAAATTTTAATATAAATTAGGCTATTAGTTACTAGATCTACTAATTCTATATTAGTATAGAAAGAGTTAAAATCTTAATATTATATAAAATATAAAAAGAGTTTCTAACTAGATATATTATATATTAAATACTATTTAATACTCTCTAAACTAATAAATTAAAGCTATATATAGCTAGACTTAATAGTAAAAAATATATTAAGATACTACTAGATAAACTTAAGAAATAAAAATTAATAATAAAACTAGAGTAAAAACTTTTAAAATATTTTTAAAAGTATAAAGATATTTTTTTAAAAAAAGCTATAAATATATTATCTAAATATATAACTTATAACTATATTATTAATTTTAAACTAGATACTATATTACTTTATAAATTAATATATAGACTTACTAAATCTAAATAGAAAATCTTAAAAGTCTATCTAAAAGCTATCCTAAAGAAAAACTAAATAAAACTATTAAAAAGCCTAATTAAGGCTTTTATATTATTTATTCTAAAAAAAAATAAAAGTCTTTAACTATATATTAATTATTAAGGCTTTAATACTATAATAATAAAAAACCAATACCTACTTCTATTAATATTAGAGACCCTAGATCGACTATTAGAAGCTAAGATTTATATTAAACTTAATCTTAAGAATATATATCACTATATAAGAATAAAAAAAGAAGATAAATAGAAAATTATTTTCTAAATAAAATATAGCTATTATAAATATAATATAATGTTATTTAGATTAGTAAATATACTAGTAACATTTTAAGCTTATATTAATAAAGCTATATTAGATCTACTAGATATTTATATAGTAGTCTATTTAAATAATATAATAATCTATTCTAATAACTCTAAAGATTATAAAGTTTAGGTTTAGAAGGTGCTATAAAAGCTAAAAAAATACTAGCTATATTATAAATTAAGTAAGTATAGCTTTAATATTAATATTATTAAGTATTTAGGGTTTAATATCAGTCCTAAAGATATAATAATAAAAAAGATTAAAGTTTAAACTATTAAAGAGTAACCTAAGCTATAGACTATAAAGAAAATCTAATTATTTTTTAAATTTATAAACTTCTATTATAACTTTATATCTAAATTCTCAAAGATAACAAAAATGTTAATTAAATTTATTAAAAGAGCTTTAAATAAGGCTTTTAAGCACTAGAAATAAGAAAAAAATTCTAATTTATTAAATTCTAAAACTTTAAAAGTATTTAAAGAATTTAAGATTTTATTTTATTAAAAGTCTTTACTTTAGTATTTTAATCTTACTAGATCTATAAGGCTAGAGATAGATATCTTAAAAGACACTCTAAAAGTAGTGCTTACTTAGTTATATAAAAATAATAAATAATACTCTATTATCTATTAATTTTAAAAGCTATAAAGACTAGAGGTTAAATATAAGACTTATAATACTAAACTAATAGTTATAATTAATATATTTATATACTAATAATAATATTTAAAAAATAATTAATATCTAATAAGAGTCCTAATAGACTATAATAATCTATAGTATTTTACTATAATAAAGATACTATTTAAATATTAGATCTAGTAGATAAAATATCTTTTAGTATTTAATTTTAATATAAAGTACTACTCTAAATTAAAAAATTTTATAGATATATTAAGCCGACGTCTTAACTATATAAATAATATTAGAAATAAAATAATAATACTCTTTATACTATAAAAAAAACTTTATAAAGAAGTATTTACTACTAATAAAGAATTAAATATTTTTTTCTAAATATATATAAATTTTATAAATAGAATAATATATATTAAAAAAGCCTAAAAGAATCTTTTTACTATTAATAAAGTTAAGACCTATAGATCTAAAGAAAAGAATATTTTTATAGATAAAAGTATTATTACTAATAATATAAAAGATCTAGAGCTTTTAATACTATAGTCTCTAGCTATTAAAATTATAAAAACTAAAATAGTCTATACTAATATAAAGCTAGATATAAAGATCCTTTTTTAGATCTATTAGTAAGAGAACGTCTTTATATAAAAAAAATTAAAAAATCTTTAAGAAAGTATTTATAGAGCTAAAAACTTAAATTAAAATATTAAAGATAATAGTCTACTTTAATATAAAAATATAATCTATATCTTATTAAACAAAGCTCTACAATCAAAAATTATAAAAAATAATTATAATAATATATAAGATAGCTACTTTAATAGAGACTAAACATTAATAATTATATACTAAAAATACTTTTAACTAATAATAAAAGTTAATATTAAGTATTATATTTAAACTTATACTATTTATTAATATACAAAAATATATTAATATAAAGAATATAGATTATTAAAATCTCTATTAATCCTTTTTAAACCCTTTAAAATTATTATTATAAATTTTATAACTAGATTACCTCTAATAAAATAATAAAAAAAAACTATTAATACTATATTAATTATAGTAGATCCTTTCTTAAAGTATTATATCTATCTACTAATCTAAAAAACTCTAAAAGCTAAAAGACTAATAAAGCTACTCTATAAAAATCTAATCTAATAGATTATATTCCTAAATTATATAATATTAAACTAAAATAAGCTATTTATTAATAAATTCTAATAAACTATATATTTCTATCTAAAAATTATCTATTAACTATCTACTATTATATATCTATAGACAAATAGATAGACTGAATATTAAAATTAGCTAATAAAACATTATCTCTAATACTATATAAGCTATAAGTAAATAGACTAGTTTTAATAAATTCTAATAACATAACATATATATAATAATAATTATCACAATATAACTAGTAAAACACCAATAAAAATCTTAATAAAATTTATAAAAAATCTATAGATAAATATATTAAAAAAATCTAGAAAAAATAATATAAATATAGAATAGAAAATCTAAAATCTCTAAAATATATAAAAGAAGCTTTAAAATTATCTAAAATAAATAAAAAAATTTTAAATAAAATATTATAATTATTAAAGACAAAAGAAGACATATAAAATTAAAAACTATATTATACTTTAAATAAAGAATATAACTTTCTCTTAATACTTAAAAAAACTAGATAATAAACAAATAAATCTATTCCAAATATTAAAAATCTAAGAAACTAATATATATTAATTAGATCTTACTTTAAAATATAAAAAACTATATTTTATATTCTATATTTCTCTATTAAAATCTTTCTATATTACTTTAAAAAACTCTAAATTAGATAGTCTAATCCTAATAAATAATATACCTAAATATATAATAAAAGATATTATTTAAAAAAAAATATAAGATTAATAAGTCTAATATCTAGTTTAATAAAAAGAATAACTATTAAAAAAAGCTATTTAGAAACTAAAGAAAATATTATAAAATATCTAAACACTTAATAACTACCTCTAATATAAAATTAAAAAATCTATAATATCGAAACTATATACTAAAAAAAAAAATAAAAGTAGAAAAAAAAAAAACTTTTAAATTTAAAGCTAAAGTCTATATTCATAATATAAAAAACTAAATATAAAATAAAAAAAAAAGCTTTATAAAGTAGTATAAAATATCTTAATAGCTTAAAAATCTAATATAAAAGAGAATTTAATATCTAAAAGTAATAGCTAAATACTATAAAAATAGATAAAATAATCTATTAAAATAGTATTTATAGTTAAAATATTATAAATAAAATAAGTAAGTATAAAATTATACTATTTATATCTAAAAATATTTCTTTAAAAAAAAGTAGTATAACTATAATAAGTAAAAGAATCTATAAAAAAATCTAGTATAGCTATTAGCTTACTAACTAATATAAATATCTATTTAAAATATTAAAAAAAAAAAGTATTTACTACTTAAAATATAAAACTAGTTACTTTAAAAGAAAAAATAATAAAAATAGTAATAAAGATATATATAATAAAAGTAATTATAATCTTATTTTTACTAATAATAATAGAGTAGTAAATAGAAGTATAATATATAGTTATATTAATTTTATATATTATTTTTTTTTAATTATTAGTCTGGTCTGCTACTAGTTTAATAATATAATGAGTAGTAGTCTCTTATATAGAAGAGATCTATATATATATTAATAGATAGATAAGAACATTCTATTAGTAAATATATTGATAAATAATTTATAATAGATTTTTTTAGCTATATATAGTGATCGTATAGCTTTAAAGGATTAGTATAGATAAATAGATGTATATTATTAATATCCTTAAATACCTAAAGGTAGTGCTAATAGGGCAGAATCTATTTTTTATCTTTATAGGTAATAGGTGTAGATAATATAAGAGAAGCAGTAGATTATTAATTTATTAAATTAATAATAATTTAAATATAGATAAAAGAATATTATAAATTTTTTATTTCTTTATAGAGGACTTTTCAATACTAGCATGTTTAGCTATAAGAGCGGTATAGGTAATAGCGCTATAGTTTAATGTATAAAACACTATCTTAAGTTAGTAATAGATCTTTAAACTAGTAGCTAAGGCAACTAATTATAATATATATATCTTATAATAGTTTAATACTTATTTAAGAGATATAAGGAATAATATAGTATAAAGAAAAATAAGAGTAGAGAAGCAGTATAAAAGAGTAAAGTGTTATAGTAAAATATATAATGAAGAAAAAGAAAATTTAATACTTCTATAATAACGCGATTTTTATAATAACAACAGTTATATATAATTATTAATCTATATCTTCTATGTTAGATAATAAACGCGATAACTATTATAATATATACTCGCGATACTAGTAGTTTAAAATAACTAATATCTCTATACTAATAATTATTTATAACTCTATATTAGTGTATAACGCTAATTCTATAAAAAAAAGAAAGAATATAAGACTCTAGATGTTATATTTAATATATAATCTCTCAGTGTATGTTTGATATCCTTAGAAAGCCTTATATAATATTTACTAAGGCACTAGCGGAACGAGGAATTACTTCTACTGTATATACGGCGAATATACTACCGGTAGCAATCAGTTTATACATATATCTACACATACATTTAGTTGCCAAATCCAGTGCTTCGCCTGCTTTCCGAATAACCCTCTCACAGAAGCCTAGCAAATCCAATTACTCTTATGTTAAAGTCTGGCGGGTAATAAGCCTGCTAAGCTGCCTAGGTAAAGTTATTAAAAAGCTTGCTGTAGGGCTTATAGCGAACTAATATAAGGCTTAAAAAATCCTATATTTAAACTAAATAAGCTCTAGACGAGGCTGAGATATTATAGATATAGTAATCTATTTAGTATAAATAATATACTAAAGATAGATCAAGAAGCTTTTAATAAAAACTATTTTTATTAATGTTATAGAGGCTTTTAACTATATTAACCTTTATAAGCTTATCTAGACCATAAAGACTATTAGTATTAATAATAATCTTATAAAATAGATTCTATTCTTTCTTATAGATAGATAGATAAGCTTTATAATTAATAATTATAAAATTAATATATAGTCTATTATTTTAGACTTATTTTAAAGATTACTAATATCTCTAATTCTATTTCTTTTTTATATATTAAAAGTCTTTTAAGCTATAGAGTACTATATTTTAGATATAAAAGTAATCTTATATATAGATAATCTAGACTTTATAATCTAGAGAAACTTAATAAATAAAATTTATAAATAATTAAAAATAGTAGCTAAAATTACTATTAATTAAAAATATATTAATAGTGTTAAATTTAACTTTAAAAAGATTAAAGCTATTCTATTTACTAAAAAAACTAGTAAAGAGTTTAAAGACTAAATTTAGTAAATTTAGATATTAATAATAAGTATTTTAGTAGTATTCTATTTAAAAACTATTAAATAGTTAAAAATATTTTTAGATTTAAAGCTTTTATTTAGAGACTATTATAGATATTATTTATAGAAAGACTAAAATACTAAGAAATAGATATAGACTTTATATAAAGTCTAGAGCCTTTCTTTAGATTTAATATAATAAATCTAGAAGGCTATTATCTAGATAATAGTCTTATATAAAATAGAGCTCTAATAGTATAACTAGAAAAACTATTTAAAAAAAATATAAGCTCTAATTAATTATTAAACTTAAATAGTAATAAATATATTTTATATTATTCTATTAAAACTACTACTTAGAAAAGTAGCTTTAGAACCAGCTAAAGCCCTATTAAATATAAAATAATATTATTATATTATTAAGCTGCTTAAGCTTCTTTTAAATTATTTTATAGTAGTAGTACTCTCTATAAATCTATATAAAAATAATATCTATATATAGCTTAGAGAATAGCTATTTAAAAACTAAGTATAAACTATTTTAATCTATAGAGATCTCTAAACATTAAATATAGATCTAATATATTAAATATAAAAATCTATAGCTATTAACTCTTTTAAAGACTTTAAATAAATCTTAGATTATAATAATAAGTTTATTTTATTTAATTTTAGAATAATAAATCTAGAAAGGACTATATAAGAAATTATTAATTTTTTAAAAATTTTAAAAGATATTAGTCTATACTTAAATAATTTTAAATTAAATAATAAATAAATTAATATTATTATAATTTATAAATTATTAATTAATTTCTAGAAATTATATCTAGTATTTTTAGATATTAAATTTAAAGTATTTAATATAAACTTAATAAATATAATTAAAGTTTTAGAATAAATACTAATAAATAATTTTTTAGATTTAATTAAAATATTTTTAGATATATAGACTGCTATAAGTTATTTATAATATATTTAATTAGATCTAGAATAAGTCTTAGCGCTTAGAGTATATATTCTAGTTAGATAGCTATAGATTACTAACTATAAAATATTTATATATTAAATTTTAGACTATAAGAGCGTTTCTAATAATAAAAAAGCTAATAAAACTACTAAAAAAGCTATTAAAAGATTATTAATTAGTAAATATCTAAATATTTTACTTATTTATATTTAGTATATCTATACTAAAGCTTTTAAAAATTTTAAAGCTAATTAACTTACTAAATAATTTATAAAATATATTTAATAACTAGATTAGTAAGTCTATAATTTCTTTAAAAATTAAAAGTTTAATTTAATAGCTATAAATATCTATAAGTGTTTAATATAATAGTATTATTAATTTAAAACTAATTATATCTCTATTAGTAGTTTTTTATATTAAATTAAAATTTAAAATTTTTTAAAGTATTTTAAGTGCTTTAAAGATAATAAGATAATAAAATATCTTTTTATTAATTACTAAAAATAACATTATTAATAGATTAAATTATTAAATAACTTTATTAAGATAGAAATTAAGAGACTATAATTTAATAAAATATACTCTAAAATATATTTATTAATAGACTTTAAAGTTATTAAAATACTTTTAATATTTATAACAGCTATTAGAAAGTATAAAGATAGTAAATAAGCTAAAGAATAAGCTTATAAAGCCGATAATTAGAGAATTAAGAATTTAGAGAATAAAATAGATAAAAAAGCTAGAAAAAAAGAGAGATAATAGAGCTAAATAGCCCACTATGTTAGGGTCCTGGCCCCGAAGTACTCGAGCTTCGCCCTCGTGATATAACCGCACCTGTTCCGGTACAGTGGAAACCCCCTGGCCTAGACCTGATTCGCTAGGGCGTTCGGAAGACCCACACCCATCTATATCAACAATCCGAGCCCCTGTGAACCTTTTCTTCTTTTTCTCTATATTCGAATCTACTCAATTCCTGGATCTATATTAGACCAGCAAGATGGGACCTAGTCTATAATATTAAATTTAAACATTATTTTACCTTCCCTATCTAAAGGGTTGAGAACGCGTCGCTTTTTTTATCTAAAAGATTAAGCCTATATAACTGTTTCTTATTTACTTAAGTTAAGCTTCTAAGAACTAAATTAACTATCTTTATTTAGAGAATTAAGTTATTATATTACCGCTTTTTAATAATTAAGTTAAGTATTAAGAAATTTTCTATTATAATGAATAGCCCACCGAGAAACAGCCTAAATTAAATAGGTACATCTTTAGAATTAAACCAACTATTACTAGAATAAATATAACAAATAGAATTTCTTTTAATAAATATATCTGCTCGCCTATTACATATTAAAGAATAGATTAGTAATATAATTAAATTATTTACTCCTAAAGTCTCTACTAATATTATATTATTAATAACCTTTATATATATTATAAATAAACTATACTACTCTTTTAATTATTCTAATAAATATAATGACTCTAATTATTTAAAATATATATAGTTCGTAGCAATTCTATATATAAAATTAACTATTAATATATTAGTGATTAGAGAACTATACAAATAATTATAATATATCTATAGACGGTTAGCAGAAAAGACTTAAACAAAAGTCTATCTTTAGATATAGCTCTATAAGAATGTAAATATAGTTATTTTTATTATACTAGAAGTTTTTTTTATATATTTTAATATACTATTTAAAGATTATTAACTTATAGAAAAGATAAATCTTAAACTTAATTATATATAATAAGAATACATCTTTTTCCAGGACTTTATTAATAAATTTAAATAATTATTACTTCTTATAAGAGACTAATTATAGACTAATAATATAAAAATCTCGCAACTAAAAACTATAATTAATTAAGAAATAAGATATATAATTATTAAAAATAATATACTAAAATAGTATAAAGCTTTTTATAGATACTTACACTAAATAATAAATAATCTTAAAGAATTAAAAAAAATTAATAATCTCTAATCTTAATATAAGTGGAATATATAGAATACTTTCTATATTTTTAATAAAAGAATCTTCTCTAATAGAGAATAGTCTTAAGCTATAGACTAGACATCTATAAATCTATTAATTAATACTATTAGAATAGATAACTGCTACTAATATAAAAAACTAGATTATATTGTCTAGTATTATCCTAAATTTACGCCGCTTTATTGAGTACTATCTCTAAAAAACTATAGTAAGAAGAAATATAATAAGTTAATAAAAATATCTAATACTAAAGTAAAGAGAAATAAAATTAAATTTAATATAGAGTTAGATAGTATATTAAAGTTAAAAAAGTAGCTTTTATATAAAGTCGCCTATAAAAGCTAAAATATAAAATAGTTTATAATTTTAAAGACTTTAAAAAAATAATAGAAAGATTTAATAGATCTCTATTTAATATAGATATATAATTAGATTATAAAATTAATACTAACGTTTTAATTGATAATAAGTATCTTATCTACAGAATTATTAAAAAGACCTTTACTCAAAAAAAAAAACTAAATTATAATATAATTAAACCTAGATCTATTAAAAGATACAATGGTTCAATATCTTAATATATTAAAGAAATTATATATATAATATTAGATATAAAAAAGAATATATAGAAAAAGGCCTACTTTTATATAGTTCTAAAGTATAAATATAATATAATATTAAAACTTCTATAAATAGAATATTAATATATAAAGATTAACGCTATTAGAGGTCGACTAGAATTTAAAAATAGAATATCTATTAATAAAAATAATCTATTATAGTCTGAATATACTTCTTAATAGATCAGTATAGCTATAATAAAAGTTTTAAAAAAAATATAAAATAAAAAGAAAATTAATATATTTATAGTTTCAATAAAAGATATTAAAAAAGCTCTAGTCTTAAAACTATAAATAGATCTTAAAAATAGACTATTTAAATACTACTATAGATTCCTAGATTTATTTAATCTAAAGAAAGTAGATAAGCTACTATTATTACACTTAAATATTAATTATAAAATTAAACTAATTAATATTAATATAAAAAAGTATAATCTAAAGATACTATAAGACCCTTTCTATAAGATATTATAAAAAGAATTATTAATTCTATAAAAGACTCTCTATAACTTACTATTAAAGGACTTTATATATATAAGTAATTCACCCGCTATAGCGCTGGTCCTATTTATAAAGAAACCTAGGAATAGGCTGCGCTTTTATATAGACTATTAGGCGCTTAATATTATAATTAAAAAGAATTAATACTTTTTATCTTTGATATATAAGATTTTATAGTAAATATTTAAAGTCTAATAGTTTATAAAATTTAATATCACTATAGCTTTCTATAAGATATATATTATTAAAAGAGATAAATAGAAGATAGCTTTTTAAACTAGATTTAAACTCTATAAATAGCTAATAATATCTTTTAGTCTTACTAATGTACTAAATATATTCTAATACTATATCAACTAGACTTTTTATAAGTTTTTAAATAACTTTATATCTATCTATCTAGATAATATATTTATCTTTATAGAAGATAGCTGTGCGTATTATTAAAGATAAATAATAAAGATACTAGAACGTCTATACACTATAGAACTATAGTTAGATATTAATAAATATAAGTTTAAGATGTAGATAATAAAATACTTAGATTTTATACTAGAAGTAGATAAAGAAATCTAAATAGACCTTATAAAGATCTTAGCTATCTTAAAATGGAAGACTTTAAAATATATAAAGGATATATAATCGTTCTTAGAGTTTATAAACTTCTATTAATAGTTTATCTAAAGATATTTTAATATAATCCGCTTACTAATGGAATTAATTAAAAAAAAAATTATATTTACTTAGATTATAGCTACTAATAAAGCTTTTAAACAGTTAAAGTAAATATTTATAAGTAATTTATTACTAATATAGTTTGATCCTAATTAAAATATAATAGTGAAAGCCGACTTTTTAAAATATATTATAAATAGAATACTATTATAGTATAATAATAAAAGATTTTTATAAATTTATATATATTTCTCTCAAAAGTGTATATCTATAGAATATAACTATAAGATCTATAATAAGAAACTATTAGCAATAATAATATACTTAAAATAATAAAAATCTAAACTAATAGATATTTATAAATTTACTATTCTAATTAACTATTAAAATTTTAAATACTTTATGCAACTCTAATAATTAAATAAAAAGTAGATAAGATAAGCTAATATACTCTTATATTTTAATTATAAGCTTTAGTATTAATTAGAATAATTAGCTATTAAATCTAATATATTATTATAATATTTATAAAATATACTCTATAGGACTAATAATAAATAACTAATATATAGAGATAAATAACTTCTAAAATCTATTAATATCAAATCTAAGAATCATATTAAAGAGTTTCTTAAGAAAGACTTAAAAAAGAGTTCTGATATAATCTATATATAATATATAGATAGTTATCTAGAAGAATTATAGACTATTTCTAGATAGTTTTTAATAGATTAATAGTAATTAGCTGAAGCTAAGAATAAGAATTATAAATAAATTAAAGAAGCTATATACTAAAAGCTTCTTTAGTTCTTTTAAGATCTATAGCTCTATACTATAATATCTAAATATATAATTAATATAATAGACTAATTATTATTCTAAGACTGATAATAGATACTGAATAATAAATTACTATATATTTAAATTATATAAAAGATATATAATTCCTACTTAATAAAATATCTTAGTTAAAATATAATCTATATAATAGTGGTCTAATAATTCTACTAGTTAAATCTATTTAAAGATATTTAGAAGTTCACTAATAACTATAATAAATGTGGCACGAACACTATATAGAGATAATATTAATAGAGTCTATTAAAACCGCTCTCTATCTCCTTATAAATATAGAAAGAGATCAGTATAGATTTTATAAAGAAGCTATCTATATCTAATAAAAATTTAAATCTTATAGTAATTATTAATTAATTAAAAAAAGAGATTATACTGATTCTATACAAATATTTAGATATTAAGATAGTTATATTAAAGTTTATTAATTAATTTATACGCGAATATAGACTGTCTAATAGTATAGTATTAGATTAGAGAATATAATTTATTAATAACCTTTAAAAAGGTATATACGCACATCTAAAAATTATAAAATAGCTTTTAACTGTATACTACTTATAAACTAATAAATAAACGGAACGTGCTAATACTATAATAAAAGAATATTTATAGAATTTCTATATCTATCTTTAAACTGATTAGATTCTACTAATTATAGTAGTGTAATTAGCAATAAATAGATAAGATACTGCTTTAACTAGTATTAGTTCTTTCTTCTTAATATATAGATATAATATAGAATTACTTTAGCTTAATAAAATTACTTTAATATTTAAACTATATAAAACTGCTACTAAATATATAAATAATATAGTTATTAAACTATAATAAGTCTTTAATATAGTATAGATTAAGCTTACTATAGTATAGTAGTAAATAGAAGATATTATAAATTATTACTAAGAAACCTTTCTAGAGTATAAAGTGAGATAAAAAATATAGTTAGATCTCTAGAATATCTAAACTAAACGATTTTTAAAGAAGCTGGACGCTCGATATATAAAATATATGATATTAGAGAAGATAGGGTTCTATATATATCGACTTAATATTTTTAGGACTATCTATAATGTCTTTTATATAATGCTTCTCTACTTTATAGCTATATATCCGCTCTCTTTACAGATCTAATTTAATTATCAACCACTAGCATAATTAGTGGAAGGAAACAAAAAATATCTAATTAAAAGGATTTTTAATAAATAGACTATATATTAAGACTATAGATATATAAAATAATATCTCGTCTATTAGATTGGATATACTTAACTAATATAGAAATCTATATATTCTCTAAAAAATACTAAAGTGCTTAACTATTAGTTTTAACACTATACTGCTTTTATAGGAGAGAGAGAGTAATATTAAAGTCTTAGCCCTAAAGTATTTAAGCTTTATTCTTATAATATAACTGTATCTATTTTAGTACAGCGGAAACCTCTTAGCCTAGATCTGATTCGCTAGAGTGTTTAGAAGATCTATATCTATCTATATCAATAATCTGAGTTCTTGCGAACCTTTTCCTCCTTTTCTCCACGTTCGAATCTACTCAATTCCTGGATCTATATTAGACCAGCAAGACGGGACCTAGCCCGTAACACACTATTAGCTAATAACATCTTATTATTATTAGTTATAAGAAGGAGGCCTTAGGCCTACTACCTACTAATAAGCCTCTAAATCGCTCTACGTATATAAGCGGTTTAAAGCGAGAAAAGCGCCAGATATTTGTTATATTTAGAGTCTGTTTATAAGCTTATAGGGTCCCTTACAGGGGCCTTCCCCCCTATAAGCCCTTATAAGCTTAGTTAGACACGCTGTCCGTCATAGCCTCAGGGCTGGATATGGACGTTAAACTTGAATAAATAATAATAATAATTATATAATTTTAAACTATAGAATATAATATAATTAGATATATTAGAATTTATTATAGAACTAATATTTAAATAAATAATAAAAAATAAAAAAAGAGTAATTATTACTTTCTATTTATAGAAACTAATAAATACTAAATAAAACTATAATATATACGATTAAGAACTATTAGTAATAATTAAAGTATTTAAATAATAAAGATATTACTTTTAAAAAATAAAATATAAAATAATAGTAAAATATAATTATTATAATTTAATCTACTTTATAATAATAAAATTATTATTAGAAAGATAAGTTAGATAGATATTAAAAATAAAGAAATTTAACTTTAGAATTAAATATATTAAAGAAAAAGAGAATATTATTATAAATACCCTTAGCTAGAGATTTAATTATAAAATAAAGATTAAATAGTTAGAAATAAGTATTCTATAATAAGATTAGAATAGAATTTATTATAATAAAAAGGCTATCTTAATTATAACTATTATAATATATAAAATTGAGTTTTAGTAAAAGCTAAGATAAGTAATAGAAATAGATAAAAGAATTTAAAAAGAATTAGAAATTAAAATAATAAAGCTAGAAAAAGGACTAGTAGTATAAAAGGATTAAATTATAATTCTATAAAAAATAATTATTAAAATTATTAAAATATACTATAATCTACTAAATAAAAAATACTAAGAAACTAAAAAAATATTTAAAATAATATAATAAATATATTATTATTTAAATATTATAAAAAAAGTAGTAAAATATATTTAATAATATAATAACTATAATTAAAATAAACTATTACGATATAAGCCTTATAGAAAAATAAATATTATAATAATATTAATATAAGTATAGAATAATATTATAATAGATTTTATTTAAGGATTATTAAAATCTAAGAATCTAATCACTAGAGTTATATATACTAATATAATTATTATTATAGATAGATTTATAAAATATATTAT
>MJVA01000569.1:6382-55443 GCA_001939245.1 Talaromyces wortmannii
AATAACCGAACCAAGGTTAATAAATAATATTATAAATAATAAAGGTCTAGAACAATAATCTAGAACTAAAAAGAACTTTATAAAATAATATAAAAAGAAGTAGCATTCCTCTACATAGAAAATAAGAAGTAATTGAATGCAACGATCTTTATACGACTTCTTATTTTTTACTTCTTTTATCCTCCCTCTGATGCAAATAACTTGCTAAGAGCCCTCACCACCTATAGAATACCAAGTCTACATCAGTCTATCGGCAGAATACTACCACAGATCACCCTCTTTGGTAAAGAACGGTTGATACGTTTTGGCATTTTAATAAATTAAAATTATTGGAATAATTATAGATATAATTAGAAGCTATTATTAATAATAAATTTCTAAAAATCTATTTAGATAATAATTTAATATATATGAAATATTAAAATATTATAACTAAAAATAGTTATATTTTTTTTAAAAAAAGTAATATAATAGTTAATAGATTAATAGATAGATGTTTAAAGTATTAAAGTAGCCTTAGCTACTTAAGATAGCTAGGGTTAGGGCTTAGTATATATATGCCGCATTCGACTTACTGTGTAAGATATCTGTATCTAGAACTTTCTTCTTTATGCTTTAGATTTTGTCAATACAACACCATTAGTTTCTTCCACTTTTGCCGGTTGTCACACTGCGTCAGAGCCTCGACAATACAGTTCTCACCTGGAAAGATCGAGAAAATCGTTTCTGGCTATCCGGAACCTTGGATAATGAAGTATGGACAGCGCTCGATCGGTTGTGTCGTCTGGCCAATCAGTCGATTTTCAAGGCAAGGTGAGATCCTCTCCGATGCTTCCCACAATCACAGTGAAGCATACACTGGCCGATTGTGAACTTGCATCCTGCATCCTGTTATTGCTCGACGTTCTCAAGGCAAAACCAGTGCCTCTGTCTAATCTTGGTCCGAACCAAGATAATCCAGGCAGCTCGTAAAGTCAACTGACTCGCTCGACGAAATCCCCGTTCTTGGGACACAGACGATGATGGAATTGTTTGAAGAAGTTGATTTTGCACTGCGTGGGATAGGAGTAATGCATATTGTCTAGAACTATGTTAACAGAACATCCTAAACTCAGCGCATACGCTCACCCAGGTTTTAAAGGAGCAGACTCATTCTAGAGATGTGACGAACATGCCTCCCTTTAAGCGAATATAAGCCGGTCTTTCAAACAAGTGGCAAGAACTGGGCACTCAAAGCAGAAACGATAATTCACCAGCATCTGTGCTATCACGAAGGAAGGTACATGGAGGCATCTTAGCACTTCTCCTTGATCATATGTTTGCGGACTGCTGTGCTTCGATGGATACAAGTCGCCGCGCCGTTACCGCTGATCTGCATTTATTATTTGTACGGTCTGTGTCACCTAGCCTACCCACGTCCTTCCATGTATGGGTGGTTAAGGTAGAAGGCAGGAAAGTCCGAATGTCTGTAATCGTCAGTTCTGTTGATTAAGAATTAAAAGAAGTGGTTGCTGTGAACGCAGAGGCTTTATTTATGTTCCTAGCCGCAAGATGAGTCTTGCTTGATTTACATTATATGAGCAGAAAGTTAACATATTATAGAAACGAGACTTACAGGCATGTTGATCTTGGTCGATGTTCGAACTAGATTTGTTCCTTTAAACAGTGGATCTATTTGAACCGCGCCTACATCAGAAAATGTTTTTGTCTATATTCTTGTGGTTAACTTACGGTATATCCTGCTATCAATCTACTTTTATAAAACTAAGCCAAGATAGGTAGCAAAGTGTCTTTAGCCGTATTAGAAGCACCTGATAGCCTCCAAATAATTAGTGTTAGGCAGTCCTCGCTGAGGTTAGGATTGCCTCTCCCATAGCAAGCCGGACCAAAGGCAGTGGCAGTCAGTGTAACAAATGAAGAGTTGAGAGGAATTGATTGATATAGTCGAAGATCTTCGACGGGAGGCTGTGCATATGGAATACCAAGAAAGCGTTGTACGTTGTTTACTGCATCGTTACTTCCGTTAACGGTCTATTGGCGATGGCAACTGTTTGACTGCTTGCAATCTGCGCGAGAGTAGTGATTGCAGCAACCAATGTTAAGAGCTGCATCTTTGACCTGAGAGACTAATGTGTAGTTCGATGAATAAAAGTTCTAATCAAGCTTATAGCTTGGATAATAAGTAAACAGCACTATATATTTCCCCACGAAACAAGTACATCAAATCATGGGGAATCTGGGGAAATTACGGTTGGATGGTTGCGGGGGAAATAGCCTCATCCACTATTTCATCGGTTTGTCAACAGGACTAAGCTCCGAAGCTTCTGAAATATCATATCAATCAATTTTAGTAAGTATATTTTGAGTTTTTCTTATGTATTCAAACTTCGCCCCTTTTCTTCCAGATGTCGCTGAGTGGAATTGACCAGGTTACCTAGATCGATGTCAGCGAGTACCTAAATACGTCCACGGATATCTCTACAAACTGATGACGAAATTACAGATATCAGGAATAGCTAGTCTGAGTGAAAATGAACTAAAAATCACTACAATGTTAATTGGTTTTAAGCTGATTTAAGTGTGCGAAATCTTCAACCATTAAAAGAATACTTCGGAATGTTACCGTCCTTTACTAAATATGAAAACCATCTTTGTTATCCCAAGTATATAGTATGGTTTCTCCAATCTAGTGTTAGGAAGAAACGCTTCTCAATTCCTCATACTCCGGCACCTTCCACCCGCCCTTCTCTGTTCTTGAAAGCCTTGCGGCAATGTCTGGAACTTTCAACCAACACAACCACCTCATCAAGAAATGAAGCACATTGACCCCCCACTGCGACTCCGGCATCGCCAACCTCAACGCTGTGGTATTCAACTCTTGAATCACGTCCACAAACGGTCTGAGCGTTTTCTCATAATTTCTAACTGCCATCCTTGCATCATTCGGATGCCGAAGAATCTCCCCAGCAAGAACGTACGCACCTACAAAGGCACCCGTCGTGCCCATCCCTGTTAATGGACACGGGCAATATGCCGCATCACCCAGCAGCACAAAGCGGCCGCCATCTGACGACCATGTATCCATCTTAACTTGGATAACTTCGTGACAGTAGAAATCTTCTGTCGTCTTTAGCCCTTCAAGAAACCTGGCCGTTTCCCATCCGGCATCGCGGAAACGATCCGCCCAAAATGTTTTCTGTGTCTCAATATCCGCTTTAGAGATACTCGATAACCCAGGGTCGTCGCTTCGCAGGAAGAAATAAACCTGTGTCTCTGTAACATTATGGCTTCTTCTGAAAATCATCCGTCCGCCAGAACAGTTGTAGACTCTTCGCAGATTATCATCACTTGCGATTCTTGGGACGAAGAAATATGCAACATGTAATCCGGCTCGCCGATACGGGTCTGTTGCATTAGGAGGTAGGATGGAGCTTCGGATCCTAGACCCTTGGCCCCCTGCATCGACGAGGAGGTCAAATGTATCTGTTAATCCGTCTGAAAAGACCACGGCCACCTTCCCTTTTCCATCTATACCATCATCTTCTTCTGTAAAGCTCTCAATCTCCTTTCCAAAAATATACTTCACTTCATCCAACCCTCTCGTAGCATCATACAATATACCCACTAGATCCCCCCTCATGATCTCATACTCAGATGTCAAGCTCTGCGCGCCCTGTCCGGACTTATTCGCTAGAATTGACCCCTGTACGACTCCCTTCGAGTTAACAAATGAAACACCCTCTTCGGGAACGAGCTTTGAGCAGATGACATCCATGAGCCCACTGCGTTTAACGACCTCGATTCCTTGCGCACGGAGATCGACTTGAGCACCTGTTTTGCGGATAGCGGGAAAGCGTTCAATAATAGTTATTTGGTGGCCGGCTTTGGCGAGCGACAGAAAGTAAGCGAGAGAAGGGCCAGCAATGCCAGCGCCACTTATGAGTATTTTGAAGACCATTTTTCTCTTCTCTCAGTCTCTTTGTTCGAGATGATAGCTGATGGTGATAAAAGAAGATGCATTCATGCGATAAAGCAGAAGGATATGTTGAGCATTATAAATAACATTATAAATAAAATGGCCTGATCTGCGTATAAATCTTTTTCCTATCACGGATTACGATGTTTCCAAAACCCGTCTTAGATTAGGGTGATTTTGATTAAAACCCGTCCTTTACGGATTTTGACGGCTGCGTCCAAGATAAAACCCGTTACTATTCTGAATCCGTACCTGGATCCTGCAGGTTGACGACAAATAACGTAACCGGTAAGCCACCCGGCCATGTAAGCGACCCGGCCACCTCCGCCCGGAAACGCGTTCTATTTCGATCTTACAACTTCAACGCGTCAATATACCACCAATTCGCAAGAAAAATCCTTCAAAATCAGCTGAAATAGAAGGAAAGATTCAATTAGCTATTTCCGATTTAAAAAATAGGAATATTCAAAGTATTCATAAAGCTATACGGATCTATACTATCTCTTGTATAACTCTCTAAGACTGACTGAAGGGAACACAATATAAATCTATAAAACGCGCTAATAGTTATAAATTAACTTAATTTAAAGAGGAATCGCTTATTAGATAGATATTAGATCTAGATAGGCAAGGATTATCTCTCCAACTATCTATAATACAAGAAATAGCTAACTATCTTCTTTCTCAATATAGAAATTAACAGATTAAAGAAAAATAGGTTTATAACTTAGTTTAATATCACTTAGAGCTTAAATCGCGATTTTTTTAAAGATATAATTATAAATATACTAAATATAAAGATCTAAAAATAATCTAAGAATATTTTAACCGCGTATAAGAGGTTATATTAGAATATAGTATTTTATTAGAAGATATTTATAACTTTAATAAAACTAGCTTTGCTATAGGACTTTATATAATTACAAAGGTTATTATTAAAAGTAATTAATATACTTGTCTAAAGCTATTACAACCTAATAATTAAGAATAAATAACTTTAATTGAGATAGTTAATTCTACTAGATAGACTCTATCTTTATACGTGATTTTTAAAGTAATAAAATATATATAAAAAGGCTGGTTTAAGACTCTTCTAAATAATTAGAAAATTAATATTAGCGATAATAGATAGATAATTAATAATATTAGTATAGATTAGTTTTAAAATTATTTTATTTCTCTTATAAATAACTATATAATAGAAAGATATCGAATATTAATTCTTAATAGTTATAGAAGTTATTTAATTATAGAATTTAACTATATATATATTAAAAATAATATTATTTTAGTTTATATATCTCTATATTTTTTTTATCTCTTATAACCTCTTAATATTAGCTATTTTATAGTTATAAAGCAGAAATATAGATAATTTATTAAATAGCGAATAAAGCTTAGATTTAATTATATTAATAAAATTAACTTTTTTACTATATTTTTAGAGATCTATATAATAGTATATAAAGCTAAGACTATTTAGAATAGCTTTATAGTTATTAGATTAGTGCTATTTAATCTAAATTAAGTTTATTAATAGCTTACTATTTAATTAAAGACTTCTATATCTTCTTTAAGTTGATCAAATAATACATAATTATCTTATTTATAAATATTTTAAAATCTATACTAATTTAAACACTAATTAAGTATAATTAAGAGGTATATAATCTAGTATATAGAAAGTCTATTAAGTTTAATTAATAAGATAATTAATTAGATATTTAAAGTATATAAAATAACTATAAATAGCTTTATACTTCTAAAAAAAGAAGTTTATAATTTATAGATTATATATAAAAAGAAAAAGCAAAAATATAGATAATCTAGAAAGTAGATAGAATATAAATAAAGAATTGCTAAAGAAGAAGCTTAGGCGCTTATATAAAGTTAGATTAAGATATTTTAAAGTGTTACTACTGCTCCGACTGAGTCTGAGCTACCAGCCTTGTAAGCGATCGTACGCTGCCAATTTAAGTGTAGTGAGTATGGTATTCTTGGTCATAGAAGGCCTCAATGCCCTTATCTTATTGGAAATTAGTTTTTTTATATATAATTATTATTTTGGGTTGAAAATTGTAATTTGAATTCATATAGAACGCGTTTCCGGGCGGAGGTGGCCGGGTCGCTTACATAGCCGGGTGGCTTACCGGTTACGTTAAATAGAAGGCTAGATAACGTAATCCACACCCGAACCGCCCACCCAACCGACCCGCCCACTTCCGCTCAAAAACGCGGTCTATATTTGTTATACTCTTTTTAACGCGTCACTATGCTACTAATTCGCAATAAAACTTCTTTAAAATTAGGTAAAATAGAAAAAAAGATCTAATTAACTATTTCTAATTTAAAAAATAGAAATATCTTAAATACTTATAAAATTATAAAAATTTATACTATTCTATATACAACTTTTTACACATAACTTTAAGAAATATAATATAAAGGTAAAAAACGCATTAATAGTTATAAATTAACTGAATTTAAAAAGGATTCACTTATTAAATAGATATTAGATCTAGATAAGCAAGGATTACCTCCTCAGCTAGCTCTTATATTGTCAAACGGTTCAACAACTCGTCACCAAGATGTGAATCGTAGGTGTGTCAGAAGATTGCTTATCGCTCAGCCAATCGATACGGTAACGTAATCCACACCCGAGTCGGCCTGTCAGAAGATTCAATGAATCACAGCCAATCGATAAGTCTGGCAACGCTACTTACATAAACAAGGCTACCTCAGAAGTGATATCGGAGTTATATAGGTAGTTTAGAAGAGATTAGAACTAAATCAGTTATATAATATATATAACCCACAGAGCTAAATAGAGCCTAGCTATATTTAGATATATTCATATAATAGAGTTAACAGAGCTATAGCTATATTAGCTATATTTAGACTTTAGTATATAAAAATACTTATTTACTATTATATATTTAATCTACTATATTTTATCTTTATACTATAATAGTATACTACTATTACTCTTTAATATACTTTATAGTTTATTATTATAATAGTACTCTATTTTTACTTTAATTACTTTATAATTATTCTCTATCTAACTTTAATTAATAGAATATCCACTATAATTTATATCTTAATAACGAGTTATTAAACTATTTAATAAATAAACCCCCTTATAATATAAAGTGTGAGAACTAGATAAGCAATCAACTTTAACTAATATAGCAGATAATACTCTAGAACCAGCCTTAACTACCAATAGTACCTCTAGAACTACTATAAATATTAACTCTTACTACTAAACTTTAAAATACTCTTACACGTATCAAAGCTCTTAAAGTAACACAAAGTAACTAATTAAAAATTAAAAAAATTAAATCCTTTTTAAAAATATTAGAAACTCTTAATACTTTCCTTATCTAAATAACAATTTATTTTATAAATAATATTAAGAAGTATAACAAAGAAATTAAAAAAATTTTAACTATATTAAGCTTTCTTATAAAAGATATAATAAAATAGTTTATACTATATATAAATAATTAAATTAGTAATATAATCAACCTAAAAGAATCTAAAACTATTTCTTTATTCAGTAACTATAACTATTTTAAAAATAAACTAAAACAACTCTATAGAATTATATATAAGATTTAGAATATTAAATAAGTTTAATCTATAGAAGAATATATCTCTAAGTATCTATAAATGTCTAATAGTCTTAAATATAGCGATTAAAAACATAGAGATTAATTCTATTAAGGACTTAAAGAAAGTATTAAAGATATAATCTCTATAATAAATCCTAGATTAGAAACTTTTTAAGATATAATAGAAATAGCATCATATATTAATCTCTAATAGTTTAATTAATAAATAAAAAAAAAGAATAGACAATATTTTAAAAAAAATCATTAAGCTAATATAGCATAACACTAAAGACTATAGTACAATAAAAATAAAGATGTTAAGATATAACTTAACGCTATAATAAGCAAAGAAGAAATAGCATAGCGTAAGTAGAACAAAGCATATTATAAATATAGATAAAAAGGATACTTTTTATAATAATATTGCTAAAGATAAAGAAATTAGAATAAAAATAACAACCCTTAAAAAATAAACACTATTTATTAGTAGATTATAATTATATAATAAATTATTTCTACTTTTAATAAAAGTAATAATAAATAAGAAGAATAAATCAATAAAGTCAAGGACTTTTAAAGACTAGAATTAAATAAAGTATTTAAATAAGTATTTTAGGAATATAGAAATAATAGCCCTAGACAATCTAAGAGACGCTTTAGAACGAGCTTAGAAAAGAAGCCACTTTAGAAAAAAGATACTAAACTAAAAGAAGCGCAACCTTACTTATAAATATAGTATCACTCTACGAAGGAAAAACCAATCAGATAGCCCTACAGAGAAGATCAATATAGACAAACTACTAGATAGTATATTAATGACTTTTCATTAGAAAGTGAAGATAAATATATTCTAACATTTTAGAATAATAGAATAAATTATAAGATTAACTATAAGGATCTAGATTAAGAACTAGACACTTTATAAAGAGATAAATAACAGTATTAAGAAAATAACTAACTAAAAAGAATAGTTAAAAAATTTAAAAATAAAAAGAAAAAATAATAGTTTATAAGTACTAAAAAATTAAAAAAAGAAATCTATAATAATATTAAATAATTATAAGTTCTATAAAGACAAAATAAAATAAGATTCTTTTGAAATATCTTAAAAAGCGAATTACTAAACACATACTAACTTCTAATCTATTAAAAGTTTTTAAAAATTAAATATAATATCTCTAAAGAATAAAAATATAATTATATAATATCTAAGCTAATATATTAAGAAGAATCTAAGTAAATCTAAAAAAATTATATTTTTAATTATAATATCTATTCATTATGAACCTACTATAAGTATAAGGTATATAAATAAAAAAATATAAAATTTACTAAAGAATTTAAATATATTTTATAAACTAAAGGATATTAACTATATTATAAGAAACTAAGATATATTAAATAATATTTATATATATATTTCTTATAGTATAGAGAATAATTCTATAAACGAGTATATTAGACCTAGTATTACAAACTAATTTATTTAATATATCTCATCAGCAAGAATCAACATAGATAGATACCTCGCATACTATTAGTAATCTATCAACCAAAGTATAACTATCTTAAAAATTTTAAAAACTATTAGTGCTATACTGAAGAAATTATATATCTATAGCATTATAGCATCAAAAAGAACTAATGCTATATAAAAAGATACCTATTTTATAAATAAACTACTAGAAACGAATATAAATAACAGAAAGTAATTAAAAAAGTATAAAAAAATTATATTAAGATATATTGAAAAACCTACTATCTTATTATAGTATCTATAAAGCTATTAATAAGAATCCAGTAAAACTACTTCTTAACTTAGATATATTAATAAACTTTATTAGTGAAGCATACGCAAAGAAATATAAAATCTTAATTATAATAATAAATCAATAGCAAATAGTATAGAATTTTGAAGAAAAAATTATAGTTAAAAGATATATATAGTAAGTTATAATAAACTAAAAATTAAGAGAATATAAAGAAAATATTAATATAGATTTAAGCCTATTTAAGTAAAGGGATTTTAATACTATATTTAGAATGACTTAGCTTAAGAAACGCAACCCTATTATTAATTAAAGAAATAAAACCGTGTCAATAGACCTAAAGAAACTATAAACTAAAACATTAAGGATAAAACCAAATTAATAGTTAAAAATAAAACTGATTAATAAAATCAATAAAATAAGCTAATAGATTAAAATATAAAAAAAACTAAAAGAAATATATAAGAAAGAACTAAAAAAGATTATTAAAAAACTACTAAGAAAATACTATAACTTTATTAAGTTATTTATAAAAAAGAAATATCAACTACTAAAATATAAAAAATAGTACAAAGCAAAGATACTATTTAAAAAAGGAATATAGATACTATAAGTAAAACAAAAATAGGTTTCAAAAGATAAACTCCAAACCACTAAAGAATTTATAGAGAAATTCCTAGTAGCTAGATATATTAAAAAATTAAAAGTAAAGGCTTTAACATAAGCAATATTTATACTAAAGCACGATAGATCACTATAAATAGTTATTGACTATTAAAGATTAAATAATTTTATAGAAGATAATATAAATAAAGTACTATATTAAGAATAGAAAAAAGACTTACTATAAGAAGCTAAAATCATAATAATATTTAATATTAAATAGAGATATTATAACCTATAAATAAAAAAAAACAATATCTAGAAAATAGTATTCTTAATAGACTTAGAACTATATAAATAGCTAGTTATACCTATAGGACTTAAAAAACTACCAGTAGAATTCGCAAAGTTTATAATATATATTCTAAGAAAATATTTTAACATCTTTATTGCTATTTATTTTAATAATGTTATCGTATACTCAAAGAACCCTGAAGAATACGATAGATATATATAACTAGTTATAACAGAACTTATAAAAGTAGAATTAACTTTTAAGATTAAAAAGTATAAATTCGACACTATTCAAGTTAACTATCTAAGAATAGTATATATAATCCATAGACTAGAAATATCTAAGAAAAAAATAAATATAATCCTTAAATAACTAACTCTAGAAAGTACTTATAATATTTAATTATTTCTCAAAGCCATTAGTTATATTTAATAATATCTAAAAAAATACTCTAATATTACTAAACCAATAATAAAGCTATTATAGAAAAATAAAAAATTTAAATAAATAATAAAAAGACAAAAAATATTTAAAAAAATTAAAAAACTTATTAAAAAAGCATTAATTATACAGCTATATAATCTAAAACTACAGGATATTATATAAACCAACGCTTTGAAATACACCTTAAAAGCTATCTATAAACAAATAATAAAAAATAGAAAGATACTTATTATCATATTCTATTTAAGAAAATTCATATTAATAGAAATTAATTATAATATATATAATAGAAAACTACTTATAATAGTACAAGTTTTTTAATAATAATAATACCATCTTTAAGGAATAAAATATAAAATAATTATAAAAAGTAATTATTACAATTTAAAATACTTTATAATAATAAAAGAATTATTAAAAAGACAAATTAAATAGTATAAAAAACTATCAAGATTTAATTATAAAATTAAATATATTCTAGAAAAATAAAATACCACTATAGACACATTAAATAGAAGACCTAACTATACAATTAAAATAGAATTATTAAAAATAAATATTCTAAGAGAAAAATTAGAAGTTATATAATATAATTATATTATAGTAATTATAATAATAATCTAGATTATAGATTATAAATTTTATTAATAACTATAATAGGAAACTATAAAAGATGAATAGTTATAAAAAAAAAAGAAACTTAGCTAAGCAAAAAATAAAGATAGATTAATAATTTAGAATAAAATAATTAGAGTACTATAAAGTATAATTAAAGAAATTATTTAATAATACTATGATTCGCCTATAAGAGGATATTAGGAAATAGATAAAATAATTAAATTTATTAATTAAATGTTCTACTTTTTTTACTTATAAAAAAAAATTAAAAATTATATTAAATACTATAATAAATATAATTAAAATAAATCTATATACTATAAATCTTTTAGAAAAATATAAATACTAAAAATACTAAAAAAGATATAAAAAAATATTATTATTAACTTTATTTAAGAACTACTGTAGTCTAAAGATCTAGTAATAAGAATAATATATATTAATATTATAATAATAGTCAACCAATTTATGAAATATATTATTTTAGAATCTATACTAAAAAATATAATAGCAGAATAATATATAAAGTTTATATTATAAAAAATCTTTATATAGACTAGATTACTAAATAAACTTATTATAGACTGAGATAAGCTATTTATATTAAAATATTAGCAGACAATTATAAAAGTATATAGAATATAATACAAACTATTAACTATAAATTATTAATAGACTGATGGTCAATCTAAAAGAATGATTTAAATAGTTAAATAATACTTTTAACATTATTTAGATTAAGAATAAAATAATTAGATAGAACTGCTATTAATAATATAATTTATAATAAATAATGCCGAAAATACTACTATAAAACAAGTTCTATATTTTATAAATCTTAGACAGTATCTAAGAATAATATAGTTTAAAGTACTATAAAAAAGATTATTAGAAATAATAATAGTATAAGCTAAGAAATTATAAATACTCTATTAAATAATATTAAAGAATATAAAATAAGTAGAAAACTAAATAAAGATCTACTATAATAAGAAGTATAAGAACATGTTAATTCTTAAAAAAAAAAAAAAAGTCTACTTACTATAATAAATTATTAAATAGAAAAATTTTAATATTCTTATAAAGAGGTTAAGTAATAAACTTAATATTATTAAATATAGATTTTTTAAAATTCAAAAGAAACTTACTAATAATAACTATAAATTTTAATTATTTATAAAAATAAAAGTGCATCTAATATTTTATATCTTATTATTAGAATTAACTAAAAATCTAAAAAATAATAATAATAAAGTAAGCAAAAATAAATATAAAGTTAATAAAATCTTAAAAAAAAAGTTAGTAAAAGAAAGAATTTTTTATTTAATTAGTTAGAAAGAATATAGATCTAAACATAACTTATAGAAATTAATTAAATATCTAAATTACTCTAAAAAGATTTAAATATTTTATTAGAAAGAAATTTAGAAAGAATATAATCAAACTTATTACTAATTAATAATAGATACTCTTAAATAGCAGTAATAATTATCTTATTTAATTTTTATTACTTAATCTCTTATTTTTATTCTTTTTTCTTTTCCTTTTTTAACTACTCTAATTTCTCTATTTTATTTATATCTCTTATTATAAAATTACTAATATATTTATAAAAAAAATTATCCTATTTCTTTAAATAATCTATTTTTATTATAATTTAAATAAGTTTTAAATAAATATTCTTTTACTAAGAATAAATTTATTCTTAGACTATAACAAGCTATCACTATTCTCTATCTAAATATAAAACTTAAGATTTAATATATTTTTAATTTAATTAAGTATATTCGCTATAATAAAAAAAATTAATATACTTAATATATAACTTCTTAAATTAAACACAGTAAATATAAAAAATAATTATTTTAAAACCTTTTTTAGCTAAATAATAAGCTAGTTTATTTTTATAAATTTTTAAATCTTTAGCTAATATAATTAGACTATTATTATAAGTATAAGAAAGAATAAAAGATAATTACTTACCTATAAATATAGATAATACACGACTATTTATTATACTATCAAGACACCAGCCTAGAAAAAAAAGATTATTAAAAAAATAAATAACTTATAGCTAACTATTAACATTTATATTAATAATCACTAAATAATACTATATAGACTATTAATATAAAAAAGATATATATAAAAGCTAATCTAGTTAAATCTAACTAAATAAAGTACTTAGTAAGTTAAAATAAGCTAAAAATAGATACTTCTATATATTATATTAAGTAATATAATATAATATAGCAGATACTATAATATATTATATTAGATAATATAATATAAAAACTATATAAGAATATTTATTTACTATTATATATCTAGCTTATTATATTTTATTTTCTCTCTATAATAGTATATTATTATTAACTTTTTAATATACTTTATAGCTTATTATTACGATAGTACTCTACTTTATCACTTAATTACTTATATTATCGTTCTCTTTTGTCTTTTATTAGCAGAATATCCACCTACAATTCACATCTTGGTGACGAGTTGTTGAACCGTTTGACATATAGATGCGTAGCGAAGTGATTATTTATTTTTATTTTTCTATTATCTCTATTGGAGCAGTATAATTATAGAGATAATATTAAGTTAATATATAAGGTAATATATATATTTTATCTTTTTTAGATAGCTATTAGATTTATATTTTATTTTTTTTTTACTAGCTTTATATCTTATCTGTTTTACTAGATAGATATTCTTTTATCATCTTTGTTTATACTATATTCTCTAATATCTAGTCTTTTAACTAAACCTTTTCTGCTTTTAATAGTGAATAAGAATCATACTTATATAGTTTAATTAGATTCTATTAATTCTACTGATAAGAACCTGGTGAATATGATACTTAGAATTAAGATTAAGCCTGAAAAGCTAGATAAATAAGTATTAATTATATAGAAAATAGATTTATCTTTTTAGAATATTAAAGAAGAAGCTTACTTTATAGAGCTAATTATTAAAAAGAAAAATATAAATAATTTTATTTTTAAGTTAAAATATTCTTTAAGACTAGATAATAATTGATTATCTATGGCTATATAGATTTATTTTATTTCTAAATTTATAGAATAGTTATATAATTCTACTAGTTTTAATAATTCTAATAATAGTTATAACCTAAAAGATAGTATATTGTTAGTAAAAAGACGTTATAAGCTTATTAAAGTAGAAAATGATAATAATAAAATAAATTCTAATTTAGAAAGTATTAAGGATACTAAGAAAGTTCTTATTATTAAATAAAATATATAAAGATCTACTAATAATCTAGATAATAAATATATAACTCTATCTTATTTAAATACCCTGCTAGTTAATATTATAGAAAGAACCTAATCTCTTTCTATAGACTATCTATAGAGTATAGACAAATCGTTAAGCCTAGCTTATTAGATTATTATATTCTGAAAGTAAACCTAGCTGTAGTAGATGATTATAAAGCGAATAATAATTAATTTAAATAATCTTTTTTATATTAAGTAGATTACAGATCAATTAAAATTAATAAAAAAGGCCAAGCTCTATAGTTAAAAGATATAAAAAATCTTAATTACATAATATTTATAGATAGTAATAGATAATTAGAGTTATTTAATTTTTATAGTTTTAGATAGATAGTTTATATATAAAATAGCAGCTATTATCTTTATACTGTCTTAACACTCTATAAAAGTAATATATAAAAAATATTACTTTAACTATATTATCTTACTAGAAATATAGTTAGTAATAAAAAAAGCTAATTTATTATAATATTAAAAGATATTATTATTATAATAGACTTAAGTAGATAATTAAAAAGTATTAGATAATAAGTCTTTATTAGGATTAATCTATAGAGTTAAAACTTAGTATAAGATAATATCTAGCTATAGAATAGCTTATAGAAGATAGCCTATATATAGTACTAGCACTATAATGCTAGTCTTAGATTAGAGTTAGTCCTTAGCTAGTAGTATACCTTAAACGAGTATAAGCCTTTAGTAGAATTAATCTACTAAATCTATACTAGATCTAGATATAGCCCTAATAATTTACTCTAATACTAGATTAATAATTATTAATATTTAAGAACTATTAGTTTATTCTTATAATAAAATTAAATCTTAAAATTTAATTACTTTTTAAAATATATTTATATCTCTATTAATTAGCTATATTAGATTTATTCACTAAAATTAATCTATTTATAATGTCTTTAGCTAAAGATAGATTTATTTATAAATATTAGTTAGTTTAGTATTTTAAATAATAAATCCTAGCTAATTAAATTTAAGTAATAAAGACAGCTTTAATAATTATTTATTTAATTTTTTCTATAATAGATAGTATAAGAAAAAATATAATAATTATATAAAATAATATATAATTATATATAAAAAAGCTATATCTAAACTATAAATATATTAAATAACTATAGTTAAATTAAAATAAGTTTATTTATAGTTAAAGTAGTCTAAGTTAATAATAATTTTTTTAAATTAAAGTTATTTAAACTAGATAGTTTACTTTTTTCTAAAACTATATAAAGCTTAACATCTATTTTATTTAAATTAAAAAAACTTATTATTAATCTATATTCTTTTCCTATAGGGCTTATATCCTTATTTATTTAATCTCTTTTGGTTTTTATATCTAGAATTAGTATTATCTTTTAAATAATTATAACTATTAATTTTATATTTTTAATTTATACTTTTAATAATCTTACTTCTTTTCTTTTTTTTTTTTATTTTTTTATTCTTTTCTTTCTAATTTTAATAAATCTATTATACTTTAAAGCTTTAGTTATAGCTATTAATATTAAGTTTAGAATATAATTAAATAATAAACTCTAATATAACTATATATAAAGTTTTTTAGCTTTCTCTTTATAGTTAATAATAAAAAATTAAAATTCTACTATATACGCGTCTAGAGCTATCTATTTAATCTATTTATAATAATTTATAATTAGAAGAGGTTTAATAGTTTATATTTATTCTAAAATATCTTTAATAAGTTTTAAATATTTTTTAATCTCTTAATTAATTAAACTAAATTAATTATCTATTATTTTAGAAATAAAAGAAAGCTCTGTAAGTCTAATAGATAATATAGAAAAATTAGAGGCTTTATCTGTTAATAGATTTATTAGTAATATATTATTAATAGTTTTATTAGAAACTAGATTTTAAATAAATATTAAAAAGTTATCTAGCTTAATGTCTATAATAGCTTTTATTAATTATTTTAATTTTATATTAGACTTTTATTTTTATTAATTTAATATTTTAATAAGCTCTTTCTAATTCTTTATAGATATTTTTATTTTTTTTTTTCTTTATTAATTTATAAATATAGTTATATTTTATATTAATAGTATATTATTTTTTAATCTATCTAATTTAGTTTAAAGAATATTTAACTATAACTTTTTAAAGATAATATTTAATTTTTAAGATATTTTATAAAAAGTATTAACTTCTTTAGAAATATAAATTAATAAATCTTTATTTATAATAAATTTAATCTTTTAAAAAAACTATTTATATTTATTTTAAATTTTCTATACTATTTTAAATATATTTAATAAATAGATTTATATTTAGTTATCTTACTATAGACTATTACTAAGCTACTATAATATAATATATATTAAAAAGATATTCTTAAAAAGATTTTAGATACTAGACTCTACTTATTTAATCTAATAATAGAATATATATAGCCTTATAGCTATATATATATTAAAATTAGCTATTTAAATAATACTACTAATAATATCTATAGCTTTAAGACTGGATATATTATATAGATATCTAATCTATATATATAAAAAAATATTAGAGTTAATACTTGTTATATTATTTATCTAAATTAATATAATTGCTTAGAAGAGAATGTTAGAGAGATTAATATATTAAATTATATAAATTATTACTTATTAATATAATTTGCTAGCTATTAATTAAAATTAACTAATTAGTTACTAACTTTATAGAGTTTAGTATAATTCTAATTTTTTAATTAAAATAAAGATAGATATATTTTTATATTAATTAATAATTATTATTATTATTATTATTTAATCATATTTAACGTCCATACCCAGCCCTAAGGCTATAACGGACAGTGTATCTAACTAAGCTTATAAAGGCTTATAGAGAGGAATCTCTATATAAGGCTCTATAAGCTTACTAATAAACTCTAAACATAATAAATATCTAGCGCTTTCCTCGCTTTAAACCGCTTATATGCGCAGAGCGATTTAGAGATCTATTAATAAATAATAAATCTAAGACCTTTTCTTTATAGCTAATAATAATAGGGTTTTACTAACTAGTAATAGACTATTTAGTCTTACTATCTCTTTCTCTCTCTAGCTTCCTTATCTACTTTATTCTTTAAATCTTTAATTCTCTAATCATTAACTTTATAAGCCTATTTTTTAGTCTATTTACTATTTTTATACTTTTTAATAATTACTATAAATACTAAAAGTATTTTAATAGCTTTAAAATCTTCTAATAAATATATCTTAAAATATATTTTACTAAATTATAATCTTTTAATCTTTATCTTAATAAGATCCTCTAATAGCTTAGCCTATTAATAGCACTACTTTTAGTAGTTAATAAAAAAATACTTTACTATCTTATTATTTTTAAAGTACTCTAAACACCTTAGAAAGTTTTAAATTTTAATTTAGTATAAAAAACTACTAATTAAAATATAGCTAATTTTAAACTAATAATACTATTATATTAAATGCTTATAGATATCTATAGTTATTAGATTAATCTTTTAACTTTTAAAGAGATTATTGTGAGGATAATATATGGAAAGCAGGCAAGAATGGGATTCGATGGCAAAGCTATGGTTCGCTATGTAGTCAAACTGATTGCTGACCTTCGGCATCCCCTGTGCGAAGGTCAGGATATATATATGTTCCTATTTAGTAGCTTGGCAAGCCCTTTATAAGACTAGTATAGCGAGGTGCGGTATATAATATATACCAAAGGCTTTATAGCCTTACATTACCTCTCTTTTTCTAAGAATCTACGCTAATAGTATTCACGTAGATTCTTTTAAAAGATATAAATAAACTTAAGCACTGTTATTACAGAGATTAACGCGTATAGTATAGAGATCTATCTATATATATTATTAATATATCATTTATAGATTAATCTATTATTTATTTTTTTTTTTTTAATATTAAATAGTCTATTATATTACTATTAGCTTTATTTTTAGTTTTTTCTACTTTCTCTCTACTCTCTTATTTGTCTATTTTATTTAAATATAAGTATTATATTTTTTACTAATTATCTTATATTACTTATAATATATAGTTAAATATTTACTTAGTTTATTATTTACTAATAGTTTATAAAATAACTCTAAAAAAAAAGACTTTTTATTATTTTTTAACTAAATTATTAGTTACTTCTTTTTTAAATAGAGATATCTCTATCTCTAACTATATTAAATTGATTTATTTAGCTAGTAATATATCTATTAACGTACTATATTCTATAGTGTAAAAATAGTTAGTTAAAAAATTACTTATTAAAAAGAGTAAATCTACTATTACTTTTCTTCTTATAAAAAAAAAGAAGTAGATATACTCTCTTTTCTCTATTAAAGCTAATAGAGATAATAATAATAATAAAAATAATAATAGCGATAAAGAAGAAGATAAAGCTCTATTACCTAGTATATTAATCTTCTTATTCTATAAGCCTTATATATATTTTTTAGAGATATATCTTCTATTTTATTAGCGCTATCTTTAGTAACTAGCTATTAATTCTAATCTAGAGTATTCTAGCTCTAATTTTGAATCTTATCTCTATTATAAGAAAATAAAGAAGTCTATAGCTAAATATTATTTAGTAAATATTTTATTTATTTATATATTATTATAGATACTAATACTTAATAGATCTCTATAGAATAGCTTAACTAGACTATATAGACTGTTATATTAGTAATAAAATATATTATTAGTTAAAAAAATACTGTTAAGGTATTAAATATAGTAATATATTATTAGTCTAAGCCTTATTTAATAAAGCTCTTATTTAGTATAAATAGTTCTATTTTTACTATAGCTAAATAAAGTAATTTATTTACTATTATAATAGTGAATCTCTTATCTTTAATCTAGTAATTTCTAAGCGGATATTCTATTCTCTTTAGTAGCTCTATATTAGAAGTTATTACTTTATATAGACTAACTATATCGCTCTATATATAATATAGATTATTTATTTTTAGTTATAGAGATCTTTTTAATAACTATAATATTATATTTAATTCTAAACTTATATATCTACTAGCTAGAATATATAAGTCTTATTATACTCTATATAAAGTCTAATATATATTTAATGACTATCTTTATTTTTATAGATTCGTTTAAAAAAAGTTTTTTTTTATATAGTAATACTATAGCCTTTAGATTTAATATAAAATATATTTTGTTGTTCTTTAGAGCTTTTTATAAATATTTTAATATTCTAATATAATATCCTACAGAGCTTATATTTTAGATATTCTTAGATAATTTAGATTTATTTTATTTTTTATTTTACTTATGCTATATATATAATCTTTAGATTTTTAATAGAAAGTTCTTTTGCTTCTACCTTTCTTAATTTACTAATATAATTCTAAAGTAGTTTATCTTTTAGCTTTTTTTTTTAGATAGATATCTAAAACTTTAGTTTAATTAACTATATTTTTTAATTTCTAGATAGCTTTTTTATTTAGCTATTCTTTTTACTAAATTAAATACTTTATTCCTCTATCTTATTTCTAATCTTAAACTATTTCCTATATAGTATACTTAGGTTTACTATTTATTAGCACTGGTCTTAGAGATATATAGTTTCTAGTATTAATATAGTATAGTTTTAATAAAGAGATATAAAAGACTAGATAGATCTTTTTATATTTTAAGATAAGGTCTAGTTTATAAATATTTATTCTTTATATATTTAATATTTAGAAAAAATCTAAATATCTATTAGCTAGTTTCTTATTATATTAGAATAAAACTATATTTTTTATTTAAAGTATAACTTATTCTTTAATTTTAAATTTTTAATAGATTCTTTTTTAATTATAGTACTTTACTTAAGCTTTTTTAGCTTATTTTAAATATTCTTAAATATTCTCTTACTTAGTATAGAGTTTTTTTATCTAATTTATAGTCTATAGTTCTTTATTCTTTAGATTTAATAGTATATCTTAGAGTATATCTATCCTTAGATCTTTTTAGAACTTTATAAAGGTTTCTATTAGAGATTACTCTATAATGTTATATTAACTATTATTATATATATTTTATATTAATAGAATCCACTATAGCTAGTCTATCTATTTATAATTTATATAATATTAAAGAAAATGCTTTATAAGCTAATTCTAATATTTAATCTATTTATTTATTTATAAATAGATTATTATTAATAGTTAGTGTTATATTTCTAAATAATAATATATAGTTTATTAAAATTTATTAATAAATAGCTTATTCTAATCTAAAATAATATATTATAGAAATATAATCTATTATATTAAGTTCTTAATAAGTAGTTTTACTAGCCCTTTAGCTAATAATGCTTTCTATATTAGTAGATAAATAGTATACTTTAAGAATAGATTAATAATAACTAATATAGTATTAACCATTGCTCTTTATTATTTTATAAATAGTAATTCTATTATAAAATCTATAGTTACTATTTTAAATAATTTTAATAAAACTAATAATAGCTTAAGCAGTTTATACTATTAATATCTATATACTTTAATCTATTAATATATAGAATAGATATAGATATAGTAGTCTATATTAACTTTTAATACTAATTAATAATATTTTTAATAGATAGTTACTATTATATAGACTTTTCTAAAGTAGCCTCTCTATATATTATTATAATTATTTTTTATAATTTCTAACTATAAGACTTTATTAGATAATATATATACAGCTTTTTTATATTAAAAAAAATTATATTCTCTAATATTTTATACCGAACTCTCGACCTATTTTTTATAAAGTTCTTTCGACTTTCTCTATATAAAGATGTCTTCTTGCTAATATATCTAAAAAAAACTTTCTATATTAGATTTTATTTCTAAATAAGCTATTTTAATTCTTATAGCTTTAGCTATTAAAAACTATAGTATTAGAAGTTCTAGATTCTTTATATTATTAGTAATAGTATTTTTATTTATAAAAATATTTCTTTCTTTAAGCCTATAGGAATTCTTTTTATTAATAAAAAAAGATATTCTTTTAGTCTTTTATACTTACGTTAATATATTTATAAATATAATTTAATTATTTAAAAAGTTTAGTTTTTATTTTTATTTTTTAAAATAATCTTTTTATAGCTTTTTCTATAGAGTTAAGAGTATCATTATATCTTCTTTAACATTATCTATGTAATCTAGATAATGACTTAATATATTTATAGGATTTTTTAATTCTAGATAGTATTCTATATTAAAATCAAATATTAATAAATATTCTGTTTATTAGGCCTAATATCTATTTAGTATCTTAATAGTAATAAAATATTATAGATTACTATAATCTATTAGAATCTTAATTATATATTAATTACTTTTTAAATATTATTATTAGTATTAAAAAGCTTCTATTATTACTAAAAATTCTAAATTATATATTTTATAGTATACTTTTAGTTTTTTAAGCTTCTAGAATTAGAAAGCTATTAAGTACTATTAAATATTTTTAAATAACTAAATTATTATTATTTTTAAGATTTTATTTAAAGTATCTATTTTTATACTTATTTAAAGTATTAAATTATAGTATTTTAATATAAATTTATATTAGAATATTTGCTTTAGATTTAAAAAAGACTCTTTAGCTTTTATTATTATATAGAATTTATTAATAGTGTTATTTTTATAAATATTATACTTTATTCTTCTTATTAGACTTTTTATTAGTTTAAATAATAACACTAATTGTGAGGCTCCAGACGTTATATCCAGTATATAACCCCTCGGTGCACGTTCGGCACCCTCGGAAAGCCTCACGTGACATTCGCCAAGGCACTAGCGGAGCGAGGAATTACTTCTACCGCACATACAGCAAATATACTACCAGTAGCAATCAGTTTATATATATATCTATACATATATTTAATTACTAAATCTAGTGCTTTACCTACTTTCTAAATAACCCTCTCATATTCTAATTACTCTATATCTTTAGGTGGAGAGTTAGCAAGTATTAAAAATAATTAATATAAGAAGAATACTGTGAGGATAATATATGGAAAGCAGGCAAGAATGGGATTCGATGGTAAAGCTATGGTTCGCTATGTAGTCAAACTGATTGCTGACCTTCAACATCCCCTATGCGAAGATCAGGATATATATGTGTTCCCGTTTAGTGGCTTAGTAAGCCCCCTATAAGACTAGTGTAGCGAGGTATAGCACATAATGCGCACCGAAGGCTTTACAGCCTCATATTACCTCCTCTTTTCTAAGAATCTACGCCAGTAGTATTCGCGTAGATTCTTTTAGAAGGTATAAATAAACTTAGACACTATTATTGCGGAGATCAACGCATATAGTATAAAGATCTATCTATACATATTATTAATATATTATTTATAGATTAGTTTATTGTTTATTTCTTTTTTCTTAATACTAAATAGTTTATTACACTACTATCGATCTTATTTCTAGTTTTTTTTACTTTCTCTTTACTTCCTTATTCGTCTATTTTATTCAAACATAAATATTGTGTCTCCTGCTAGTTATCTTATATCACTTGCAACACATAGTTAAACATTTACTCAGTTTATTATTTGCTAATAGTTTGTAGAATAGCTCTAAAAAAAAAAATCTCTTACTATTTTCTAACTAAATCGCTAGTTACTTTCTTCTTAAATAGAGATATCTCTATTTTTAGCCGCACTAGGTCGACTTATTTAGCTAATAATATATCTACTAGCGTATTACGTTCCGCAGTATAAAAATAGTTAGCTAAAAAATTATCCACTAAAAAAAATAAGTCCACTGCTACTCTCCTTTCTATAAAGAAGAAGAAGTAAGTGTATTCTCCCTTCTCTACTAAAGCTAATAGAGATAACGATAATAATAAAAATAATAATAGCGATGAAGAAGAAGGCAAAGCTCTATCGCCCAGTATATTAACTCTTTTATTTTATAAACCTCGTACACGTCTCCTAAAGACGTATCTTTTACCTTATCAGCGCTATCTTTAACAACTAGCTATTAATTCTAACCTAGAGTGCTCTAGTCCTAGTTCTAAACCTTATTTTTATTATAAGAGAATAAAGAAGTCTATAGCTAAGTGCTATCTAGTAAATATCTTATTCATTTATATATTATCGTAGGTGCTAATACTTAATAGATTTTTATAAAATAGCTCAACTAGATTATATAGATTATTGCGCTAGTAGCGAAATATACTGCTAATTAGAAGAATACTATTAAGATATTAAATATAGTAATACATCGTTAGTCTAAGCCTCATTTAGCGAAGCCCTTATCTAATATAGATAGTTCTACTTCTGCTGCGGCCAAATAGAGTGATTCATCTACTATTATAATAGCAAATCCTCTACCTCTAATCTAGCAGTCTTTGAGCGGATACTTTGCCCTCTTTAACAGCTCTATATTAGGAGTTACTACCTTATATAGACCGACTATATCGCTCTATATACAGCACAGATTATCTATTTCTAATTATAAAGATCCTTTTAGTAGCTATAGCACTATATTTAATCCTAAACTTATACATCTATTAGCTGAGATGCACAAGTCTTATTATATCCTATACAAGACTTAATATATATTTAACGACTATCTTCACTTCTATAGGTTCATTTAAAAAAAGTCTTTTTCTATATAATAATATCACAGTCTTCAAGTCTAATATAAAATATATTTTATTACTCTTTAGAGCTTTTTATAAATATCTTAATGTTCTAATATAATATTTTATAAAGCTTATATTTTAGATACCCTTAGATAGTTTAGATTTATTTTATTTTTTATCTTATTTACGCTGTATATACAGCTTTTAGATTTTTAATAGAAAATTCTTTTGCTTCTGCCCTTCTTAGTTTATTAATATAATTCTAAAGTAGTTTGTCCTTTAGCCTTCTTTCTTAAATAGATATCTAAGGCTTTAATCTAATTAACTATATCTTCTAGTTTCTAAATAACTTCTTTATTCAGCCATCCTTTCCACTAGACTAGATACTCTATTCCTCTATCTCATTTCTAGTCCCGAACTATTTTCTATATAGTATACTTAGATTCGCTATCTACTAACACCAGTCCTAGGGACACATAATTCCTAGTGTTAATATAATATAGCTCCAGTAAGAAAATATAAAAGACCAGATAGATCTTTCTATATCTTAAGGTGAGGTCTAGCTTATAAACATTCATCCTCTATATATCTAATATTTAGAAAAAACCTAAATATCTATTAGCTAGTTTCTTATTATATTAAAATAAAACTATATTCTTTATTTAAAGTATAACTTATTCTCTAATCTTAAATTTCTAATAGATTCTTCCTTAGTTATAGTACTTTGTTTAAGCTTCTTTAACTTATTCTAAGCGTTTCTAAATATTTTCTTATTTAGTGCGGAGTTCTTCTATCTAGTTTATAGCCCGTGGTTCTCTATTCTTTAAGTTCAACAGTATATCCTAAGGCATATCTATCCTTAGGTCTCCTTAGAACCTTATAAGAGTTTCTATTAAAGATTACTCTATAATGCTATATTAACTGTTATTATATATATTCTACGCTAGTAGAATCCACTATAGCCAGTCTGTTTATTTATAGTTTGTATAGTATTAGAGAAAGTACTCTATAAGCTAATTCTAACGTTTAGTCTATCTATCCATTTATAGATAAGCTATCATTAATAGTCAACATTATATTTCTAGATAATAATATATAGTCTACTAGAATTTATTAATAAATAGCTTATCCCAATCTAAAATAATATACTACAGAAATATAATCTATTATACTAGATTTTTAATAAATAGCTTCGCTAATCTTTTAGCTAATAATACTTTCTATATTAGCAGATAGATAATATACTTTAAGAATAAATTAATAATAATTAATATAGCGTCAACCATTATCTCTTATTATTTCATAGATAGTAATCCTATTATAAAATCCATAGTTACTATTTTAAATAGTTTTAATAGAACTAGTAGTAGCTTAAACAGTCTATATTATTAATATCTATATACTTTAATCTATTAATATATAGAATAAATATAGATATAATAGTCTATATTAACTTCTAGTACCGACTAATAGTATTTCTAATAGATAACTACTACTATATAGATTTTTCTAAAGTAGCCTCTCTACGTATTATTATAATTATTTTTTATAATTTCTAACTGTAAGGCTTTATTAGATAATATATATATAGCCTTTTTATACTAAAGAAGATTACGTTCTTTAATATTCTATATTAAACCCTTAGCCTGTCTCTTATAAAGTTCTTTTAACTTTCTTTATATAAAGATGTCCCCTTACTAGTATATTTAAAAAAGACTCTCTATATTAGACTTTATTTCTAAATAGACTGTCTCGGTTCTTATAGCTTTAACTACTAGGAATTATGATATTAAGAGTTCTAGACCTTTTATATCACTAATAGTAGTATTTTTATCTATAAAGATATTTCTCTTTTTAGATCTATAGAAATTCTCTTTATTAATAAAAAAAGATATTCTCTTAGTCTTTTATACTTATATTAATACATTTATAAATATAATTTAGTTATTTAGAAAGTTTAATTCTTATTTTTATTTTCTAAAATAATCTTTCTATAGCTTTTTCTATAAAGTTAAGAGTATTATTATATCTTCTTTAACACTATCTATATAATTTAAATAACGACTTAGCGTATTTATAGGATTCTTTAATTCTAAATAGTATTTTATATTAAAATTAAATACTAATAGATATTCTATCTATTAGGTTTAACGCCTGCTTAGTACCTTAATAATAATAAAATACTATAGATTACTATAATCTATCAGAACCCTAATTATATATTAATTACTCTTTAGATATTATTATTAATACTAAAAAGCTTCTACTACTATTAGAAGTTTTAAATTATATATTTTATAGCGTATCTCTAGTTCTTTAAGCTTCTAAGACCAGAAAGCTATTAAATACTATTAAATATCTTTAAATAACTAAGTTATTATTACTTTTAAGACTCTACTTAAAATATCTATTTTTATACTTATTTGAAGTACTAGATTATAGTATTTTAATATAGATTTATATTAAAATATTTATTTTAGATTTAAAAAAGACTCTTTAATTTCTATTATTATATAGAATTTACCAGTAGTATTATTTTTATAAATATTACACTTTATTCTTTTTATTAGATTTTTTATTAGTTTAAATAATAATACTAATATATATAAGAACTAGAATATAAAATTATAATAAAAGTTTATAAATTCTAAAAATAATTATACCTCTTTAACTAACTATAGTTTAGATTATTCTATAATAGTATAAACTTAGTCTAGGTTTATTATTATTCCCTTTAGACTTATAATAAATCTAAAATATTCTATAATATCCGCTTTAAAGCTATATTTGCTTCACTTATAATATAAACTATAGCTTCTTAATTAGCTTATAACCTCTCACACCTAGGCCTTATAGATTCGTAGATTATTTAAATATATAATAATATTATCTAGATATACTACTATATAAATATCTAATAGATTTAATATTACCTTATTAATATATACCTAGAACGTGATTAGTATATTAATAAAGCCAAATAGCATTACTTAATATTTAAAGTAGCTATAGTAAGTTTAGAAAGCAGTCTTCTACTTATTATCTATTTAAATTCTAATACAGTGGTATACATCTTTTAGATTTAATTTAGTAAAGTACTTCATATCTATAAAATAGTCTAATATCTCTATGATTAATAGAATTAAGTAATAGTTCTTTACTATAATAGTATTAAGCTTTTAATAGTCTATATATAGTCGAAGCTTACTATCTTTTTTTAGTATAAATAGAATAGAGGCTTCTATAGGACTTTTAAATAGTCTAATCTAGCCTTTTTTTTATACTTTACTTAAGTACTCTCTTAGAACTTTATATTCAGTTTTTATAAGCCTATATATAGATTTATATAGAGGAGTTATTCCTAGTTTTAAGTCTATAGCGTAGTTATACTCTATATATTCAGATAGTATACCAGCAACTATCTCTAAGAATATATTTATATAATTAAATAAATAATCTAGTAGTTAAAGTCTATTTAATTTAAATATTCTTATGTCTAGTAGTACTTTTATAATATACATCCCATCATCTCTTTTTAGGATATAAATAGTATATAAGCGCAAGTCTACATTTAGTGCGTCTTAAAGATCTATCTAGTATACTATATATCCAGTTATTAGACTTTTATATACTTTATAAAAGGATATTACCTCTACCTATTTAGCTGGCATGTAGATTTGATATTTAAACTGCCCTACAATCTAATCTATATTAGGATTTACTTTCTTTAACTAAGGCATACTAAGGATTATATTATATTCTTTAATATCTACTATATAAAGAGTGTGCTCGCTAGTTTAGATTAAATTATTAAAGTCTATAACTTTTATATCTATATAGTGTTATCTGTATATTTAAATAACTCATCTATTAATAGCTTTTACTCACTTTAAGGCAATTTTAGCAACTCTAATAAACTTCTTAGTAAGCTCTCAGTTTATAAAATTATTCTAAGCTTCACTATTAATAAGAGTCTATATCTTTATAAAATCTAGTAGCTTAGAGAGTTCTGCTTTTATAATTAGTAGTTACTCTCTCTTAGAATTATTTTTCTATACTATCTCTAACACTACTACTATATATAAGCGTTAAGACTTTAGTTTTTTAATAATTCGAGCGCTTTTCGCGCATTATTAAACTCTTTTTTATAATACTCTTTCTTTTAGTGCTCTACTCTATTATAATAATTATAGATAAGCCTAACTTAGTCACTTTTTAATCTACTATATTCTCTTTTTTTTAGATTCTCGCTATTACTTTTTCTCGCAATAGCTTTCTCTTTTAAAAGAAACTAATTATACTTCCTATTATTGTCTATTAGATTTCTCAGTTTTATATAGCGAGAATTCAGACCTACTCAAGATCTATTATTATTACTATTTTAACTATCCTAATATTAGGAGTTCTTTACCCTCTAATATTTAAATATAATATTTTCTAGCTTTTACAGGAATTAGACTATATCTTTATACATTTAGAGTTTTTTTAAATATTTCTATGACTTATCTTATATTAGCTATAGAACTTTAACTATAAGAAGCTTTATATATTATTTTTTAGTATATTATATATCTATTTAATTCTTTAAAGTTTGTAGATAGCGAGTAAATTTCTATATTAATTAGTTTTTTAGTTGCCTAGTATTACTATAATTCCATATAGCTATAATACGAAAGAGTTCAGGATTATAGAATAGTTACTATAAATGCGCTTTAAAGTTTTCTTAGATAATTTATTCCAGTTCCTTTTCTTTTCAATATATATTAAAGTTAAAAAACTACTTTAAATTTAGATTATTTAAAGCTTTATCTACTTTATAGTATAAATACTAGTTATACTACTCTAAATATCTATTAAATTATAATTCTATATGTTTTATAAATGTTTTAAATTTAATTAGAGTTTTTTTGCTATAGAGTTTTTTTAATTTAAATCTCATTAGACGTTTTTCTATAGAAATTATATTAGTTTATAATCTCTTTTCTTTATAGCTACTATTAATAGAGTTCTTAGTTTCTAGATTTAACTACTATATAGAGTCTATTAGTACTAATATATTTTATAGCTACACTTAGATTTACTAGATTTATTACTTTAGATTTATAATATAAAGCTCTTAATCTAGTTATATTTTTATAGCTTAAAGTTCTTCTACTAATATACAATCGAGTTCTTATTTTAGGATTAGCTATACCATCTCTAGATTCAGGTCCCTATCGATAGACTGATCCTTATCTAACCCTGCTATAGTCTCGCCCAATATTTCTAATATATCAGATTAGACGTCTCCCGCAGATACAGCCTACTCAACGAGGTCAATTAAAATAGAGATACTCCTAGTAGTAACTATATTTCCTAACACTTGCTAGCTCTCCTCCCGAAGATAAAAAGCAATCAGAATGTAAAGATAATATATAAAAAGTAGACAAAAATAGGATTCGATAGTAAAGCTATAGTTCGCTATATAGTCAAACTGATTACTGACCTTCGGTATCCCCTATGCGAAGGTCAGGATATATGTGTGTTCCTGTTTAGTGGCTTGGCAAGCCCCCTATGAGACTAGTGTAGCGAGGTGCGGCACATGGTGCGCACCGAAGGCTTCACGGCCTCACAAATACCTATAGCTATTATCTCTAAACAAAACTTAAATAAATCTAAATAGGCATTGTCTTAACTAGAATCTATAAATGACTTAATCTTTATAGAGATATTATAAAAAAAAAGCTAGGCATAAGTTTAAATATCTAAGTCTATACTATTGGACCTAAAAGAGATATCTATTTAACTTATAAAGAAATAGTTGGACTTTATACCACTTTTTAAGTTAGAAAAAATTAGTAAATATCTTAAATAATAAATCTATATAATAGAGCTAAAGCAGAAGATACTATAAATCTAAAATTAAATTTAAAATCCTATTACTATTAGTATAGTTATAGAAGAAAAGTATCTTTAAATTAATATCTTTATAAATAAACATCCTTTAAGATTTAAAATAAATAATTCTTATACTAGTAAGACCTATAGTAAATATAAAATATTTATAGAAAGAGCTAAATCTTAATTTAAAAAATATTTAAAATAATATACTATATATCTAGAGCATAAAATTAGTAAAGTAGTAGATAATCTAGATTAATTTTACTTTCTATAATACTCTATGTTTTAAAAAGAATATGAGAATATAATAAATATAAGTTAAAATAATTTTAAAGGCTATCTATAACAAATTTTTAATGACCTTAATATTCTTCAAATTAAAGCTTTACGCTGATATATTAACGCTAAGTAAAGAGAAGAACAATCTATATATAAATTTACACAATACCTTTGCATATAAAAAAAATAAACGGATATTAAGTATATAGAAGACTAGTAAATAAAATAACTTTAAATTAAAATTCTTTTAAGTATTTAAAGTAAAGCTTAAAAGTATAAGAATAAACTAGATAATTATAAAGTAATTATTGTATTTTTTTAAAAAATAGAAGATTTAATACTAAAGTAGTAAAAAGCTAGAGTATTATATTAAAAAAGACTTACTCTACTATACTATAGACTTAAAAATGGTAATAGGCTGAGGGACTAGCTAATAAATAGATAGTAAGGACTTAGTATAAGATCTAGACTTTAAAAGGGACTTCTAAGGAGGAATATTAAGAGCTGAGATTAATATAAGAATAATATAAATAATTAAAACTATTTTAAGTGCGGTTAACTAGGCTATTAATCTAGAGAATATCTAAATCTAAAGGTTAGAGAGGGTTAAAGAGGTGTAGATAACTTAAAAAATTAAAATTCTAGCTATTAAGTATAGTAGTTATATTAAAAATTAATTCTAATATTACATTTAAAGATAATTTTAAATTAAAGCAGCTTTTAGTAGCTAAGATAGAGCTTTTAAATATAGCTAGAGCTCTGGTACTTTAAGTATTTATAGATAGTGAGATCTAAAAAAGTTTTATAGATTAAAGTCTAGTAAAAAAGCTAAAACTTTATTTATATAAAGTATCTTAAAGGATAAAAGCTATTAATAAGCACTGGATCTAGATCTATAATAGATATAAATTAGATATATAAGCTATAGATTCTAAGGATCTATCCTAAACTATAGACTATATATTAAATATAATAGATATTAATAGTTATAATCTTATACTAGACATACTGTGGCTTTAAATAATAAATCTTAATATAGATTAAACTATTAATCGCTAGATCTATTAATTCTATATTAGTATAGAAAGAGTTAAAATTCTAATACTATATAAAATACGAAGAGAGCTTTTAATTAAATATATTATATATTAAATACTGCTTAATATCTCTTAAACTAATAAATTAAGGCTATACATAGCTAGATTTAATAATAAAAGATATATTAAGATGCTATTAGATAAACTTAAGAAATAAAAATTAGTAATAAAACTAAAATAAAAACTTTTAGAATATTTTTAAAAGTATAAGAATGTTTTTTTAGAAAAAGCTATAGATATACTATCTAAATATATAGCTTATAACTATATTATTAATCTTAAACTAGACACTATACTATTTTATAAACTAATATATAGGCTTACTAAATCTAAATAGAAGATTTTAAGAGTCTATCTAAAGGCTGCCCTAAAGAAGGGCTAGATAAAACTATTAAAAAGCCTAGCTAGGGCTTCTATACTATTTATTCTAAAAAAAGATAAAAGTCTCTAATTATATATCGACTATTAGGGCTTTAATATTATAATAATAAAAGATTAATATCTGTTTTTATTAATATTAAAGATCCTAGATTAACTATTAAAAGCTAAGATTTATATTAAACTTAATCTTAAAGATATATATCACTATATAAGAATAAGAGAAGAAGATAAGTAGAAAACTATTTTCTAAATAAGATATAGCTATTATAAATATAATGTAATATTATTTAGATTAGTAAATATACTAGTAATATTTTAGATTTATATTAATAAAGCTATGTTAGATCTACTAGATATTTATATAGTAGTCTATTTAGATAATATAGTAATCTATTTTAATAATCCTAAAAACTATAAGATCTAGATTTAGAAAATATTATAAAGGCTAAAAAAATACTAGCTATATTATAAATTAAGTAAGTATAGCTTTAACATTAATATTATTAAATATTTAAAGTTTAATATTAATCCCGAAGATATAATAATAGAAGAGGTTAAAGTTTAAACTATCAAAAAGTAGCCCAAGCTATAGATTATAAAAGAAATCTAGTTATTTCTTAGATTTATAAATTTCTATTATAACTTTATATCTAAATTCTTGAAGATAATAAAGGTGTTAATTAAACTTACTAAAAGAGTTTTAGATAAGATTTCTAAGCATTAAAAATAGAAAAAAGATTTTAATTTATTAAATTCTAAAGCTTTAAAAGCATTTAAAGAATTTAAAATTTTATTTTATTAAGAGTCTCTACTTTAACATTTTAATCCTGCTAGATCTATAAGGCTAGAGATAGATGTTTTAGAAGATATTCTAAAAGTAATACTTATCTAGTTATATAAAAATAATAAATAGTATTCTATTATCTACTAGTCCTAAAAGCTATAAGAACTAGAGATTAGATATAAGACTTATAATACTAAATTAATAATTATAATTAATATATTTACACATTAGTAGCAATATTTAGAAGGTAATTAATATCTAGTAAAGATCCTAATAGACTATAATAATCTATAGTACTTCGCTACAACAAAAATATTATCTAGATATTAGGCCTAATAGATAGAGTATCTCTTAGTATTTAATTTTAATATAGAGTACCGCCTTAAATCAAAGAATTCTATAGATATATTAAGCCAGCGTCTCAACTATATAAATAATATTAGAGATAAGATAATAATACTTTTTACACTATAGAAAAAACTCTATAAAGAAATATTTACTACTAGTAAAGAATTAAATATTCTCTTTTAAATATATATAAACTTTGTAAATAGAATAGTATATATTAAAGAAGTCTAGAAAGATCTTCTTATTATTAGCAAAATTAAGATCTATAAATCTAAAGAAAAGAATATCTTTATAGATAAGAATACTACTATTAATAATATAGAAGATCTAGAACTTCTAATACTATAGTTTCTAATTACTAAAACTATAAAGACTAAAATAGTCTATATTAATATAAAGCTAGATATAGAGACCCTTCTTTAGATCTATTAGTAAAGAAACATCTTTATATAAAAGAAATTAAAGAACCTTTAAAAAGGCACTTATAAAGCTAAAAACTCAAATTAAAATATTAAAGATAGTAATCTGCTTTAATATAAAAATATAATCTATATCCTACTAGATAAAGCCCTATAATTAGAAATTATAAAGAATAATTATAATAATGTATAAGATAGCCACTTTAATAAAGACTAAATATTAGTAGCTATATATTAGAAGTACTTTTAACTAATAATAAAAACTAATATTAAATACTATATTTAAATTTATATTATTTATTAATATATAAAGATATACTAATATAAGAAATATAGATTACTAAAATCTTTATTAGTTCTTTCTAAACTCTTTAAGGTTATTACTATAGATTTTATAACTAGATTATCTTTAATAAAGTAATAAGAAGAAATTATTAATACTATATTAATTATAATAGATCTTTTTTTAAAGTATTATATCTATCTATTAATCTAGAAGACCCTAAAGACTAAAGGACTAATAAAACTACTCTATAAAAACCTAATCTAATAGATTATATTCCTAAATTATATAGTATCGGACCAGGATAAGCTATTTATTAATAAATTCTAATAGACTATATATTTCTATCTAGAAATTATCTATTAGCTATCTACTACTATATATCTACAGACAGATAGACAGATCGAATATTAGAATTAGTTAATAAAATACTATCTCTAATATTATATAAGCTATAAGTAAATAGACTAGCTCTAATAGATTTTAATAATATAGTATATATATAATAATAACTGTTATAACGTGACTAGTAGGATACTAATAAAAGTCTTAATAGAATTTATAAGAGATCTACAGATAAATATATTAAAAGAACCTAGAAAGAGTAATATAGATATAGAATAAAAAGTCTAAGATCTTTAGAATATATAAAAGAAGCTCTAGAACCGCTTAAAATAAGTAAAGGAATCCTAAATAAAATACTATAACTATTAGAAATAAGAGAAGATGTATAAGATTAAAGACTATATTATACTTTAAATAAAAAATATAACTTCCTCTCGATACTTAGAAAAGCTAAATAATAGATAAATAAGTCTATTCTAAATATTAAAAATCTAGAGAACTAATATATATTAATTAGATCTTATCTTAAGATATAGAGAACTACACTCTATATTCTATATTTCTCTATTAGAATCTTTCTATACTATTTTAAGAAACCCTAAATTAGATAGTCTAATCCTAGTAGACAGTATACCTAAATATATAATAAAAAATATTATTTAAAAGAAGACATAGAGTTAATAAATCTAATATCTAGTTTAATAGAAAGGATAGCTATTAGAAGAAACTATCTAAAAACTAAAAAAGATATTATAAGATATTTAAGTACTTAATAATTATCTTTAATATAAAGCTAAAGAATCTATAGTATTAAAACTATATATTAAAAAAAGAGATAGAAATAGAAAAAAAAAAGATTTTTAAATTTAAAACTAAAGTCTACATCTATAATATAAAAAACTAAATATAAAATAAAGAAAAAAGCTTTATAGAATAATATAAAGTATCTTAATAACCTAAAGATCTAATATAAAAGAGAATTTAATATCTAAAGACGATAGCTAAATACTATAAAAATAGACAAAATAATCTATTAGAGCGGTATTTATAGCTAAAATATTATAAGTAAAATAAATAAGTATAGAATTATACTACTTATACTTAAAAGTATTCCTCTAAAAAGAAGCGACATAGCTATAATAAATAAAGAGATCTATAAAGAGATCTAATATAGCTATTAGTCTACTAGCTAATATAGATATCTATTTAGAACGCTAAGAAAAGAAAGTATCTATTATCTAAGATATAGAGCTAGTTACTTTAGAAAAAGAAATAATAGAAGTAGTAATAGAGATATATATAATAAAAGCGACTATAATCTTATCTTTACTAATAATAGTAAAGCAGCGAATAGAAATACGATATATAGCTATATCAATCTTATATATTGCCTCTTTCTAACTATTAGTTTGGCCCGCTGCCAGCTTAATAATACAGCAAGTAGCAGCCTCCTATACAGAAGAAATCTATATATATATTAGTGAATAGATAAGAATATCCTACTAGTAAATATATTAATAGATAATCTATAATAGACTTTTTTAGCTATATATAGTGATTATATAGCTCTAAAGAACTAATATAAATGAATAAACACGTATTATTAACGTCTTTAAATATCTAAAGATAGTGCTAGTAGAGTAGAATCTGCTTCTTACCTTTATAGATAACAGGTATAGATAGTATAGAGAAAGCAATAGATTATTAATTTATTAAATTAATAGTAATTTAAATATAAATAAAGAAATATTATAAATCTTTTATTTCTTTATAGAGGACTTTTTAATGCTAGTATATTTAGCTATAAGAGCAGTACAAATAATAGTATTATAGTTTAGTATATAAAGCATTATTTTAAATTAATAATAAATCTTTAAATTAATAGCTAAGATAATTAATTATAATATATATATCTTATAATAGTTTAATACTTACTTAGGAGGTATAAGAAATAATATAGTATAAAGAAAAGTAAGAGCAGAAAAGCAGCGTAGAAGAGTAAAATATTATAGTAAAATATATAGCGAAAAAAGAGAAAATTTAACGCTTTTATAATAACGCGATTCTTATAATAATAATAGTTATATATAATTATTAATCTATACCTCCCGTGTTAGGCAATAAGCGTGATAATTATTACAGCGCACACCTATAATGTTAGTAGCTCGGAACAACTAGCACCTTTATATCAGTGATTATTTATAACTCTACATCAGTGTACAACGCTAATTCTATAAAAAAAGAGAAGAATATAAGGCTTTAGATATTATATCTAATATATAACCTCTCAGTGCACGTTCAGTATCCTCAGAAAGCCTCACGTGACATTCGCTAAGACACTAGCAGAGCAAGGAATTACTTCTACCGCACATATAGCGAATATGCCACTAGTAGCAATCAGTTTATACATATATCTACACATACATTTAGTTGCCAAATCCAGTGCTTCGCCTGCTTTCCGAATAACCCTCTCATACTAATATATATAAGAACTAAAATATAAAATTATAATAGAAGTTTATAAATTTTAAAAATAATTATATCTCTTTAATTAATTATAATTTAAGCTATTCTATAATAGTATAAATCTAATCTAGGTTTATTATTATCTTCTTTAGACTTATAATAAATTTAAAATATTCTATAGTGTTTATTCCGAAGCTATATTTATTTTATTTATAATATAAGCTATAGCTTTTTAACTAATTTATAATTTCTTATATCTAGGCTTTATAGATCTATAGATTATTTAAATATATAATAATATTATCTAGATATATTATTATATAGATATTTAATAGATTTAATATTATTTTATTAATATATGTCTGAAATGTGACTAATATATTAATAAAGCTAAATGATATTATTTAATATTTAAAATAACTATAGTAGATTTAGAAAGCGATTTTCTATTTATTATTTATTTAGATTCTAATATGGTAATATATATCTTTTAGATCTAATTTAATAAAGTATTTTATATCTATAAAGCGGTTTAATATCTCTATAACTAGTAGGATTGGGTAATAGTTCTTTATTATAATAATATTAAGCCTTTAATAGTCTATATATAGTCAAAGCTCACTATCTTTTTTTAATATAAATAGAATAGAGACTTCTATAAGACTTTTAAATAGTCTAATCTAGTCTTTTTTCTATGCTTTACTTAAATATTTTTTTAAAATTTTATATTTAGTTTCTATAAGCCTATATATAGATTTATATAAAAAAATTATTCTTAGTTCTAAGTTTATAATATAGTTATATTTTATATATTTAAATAGTATACTAGTAGTTATCTTTAAAAATATATCTATATAATTAGATAAGTAGTCTAATAGTTAAAATCTATTTAATTTAGATATTTCTATATCTAATGGTGTTTCTATAGTATATATTCTATTATTCTTTTTTAGAATATAAGTAATATATAAGCGTAAGTCTATATTTAATATATTTTAAAGATCTATTTAATATATTATATATCTAGCTATTAAGCTTTTATATACTTTATAAAAGAATATTATCTTTATTTATTTAGCTAGTATATAGATTTGATATTTAAATTATCTTATAATCTAATCTATATTAAAATTTATTTTTTTTAATTAGAATATACTAAGAATTATATTATATTTTTTAATATTTATTATATAAAGAATATGCCCGCTAGTTTAAATTAAATTATTAAAATTTATAACTCTTATATCTATATAGTATTATCTATATATTTAAATAATTTATTTATTAATAATTTTTATTTATCTTAAAGTAATTCTAGTAATTTTAATAAATTTTTTAATAAATTTTTAATTTATAAAATTACTCTAAGCTTTACTATTAATAAAAATCTATATCTTTATAAAGTCTAGTAGCTTAAAAAGTTCTATTTTTATAATTAGTAATTACTTTTTCTTAGAATTATTTTTTTATATTATTTTTAATACTGTTATTATATATAAATATTAAAGCTCTAGTTTTTTAATAATTTAAATACTTTTTATATATTATTAAATTTTTTCTTATAATACTTTTTTTTTTAGTACTCTATTCTATTATAATAATTATAGATAAGTCTAGTTTAATTATTTTTTAGTTTATTATATTCTCTTTTTTTTAGATTCTTATTACTATTTTTTTCTATAATAGCTTTTTTTTTTAAAAAAAACTAGTTATACTTCTTATTATTATTTATTAAATTTCTTAATTCTATATAATAAGGGTTTAGATCTATTTAAAATCTATTATTATTACTATTTTAATTATTCTAATATTAAAAGTTCTTTATTCTCTAGCGTTTAAATATAGTATTTTTTAGCTTTTATAGAAATTAAACTATATCTTTATATATTTAAGATTTTTTTAAATACTTCTATAACTTATTTTATATTAGCTATAGGACTTTAATTATAAAAAACTTTATATATTATTTCTTAGTATACTATATATCTATCTAATCTTTTAAGGTTTATAGATAATAAATAAATTCTTATATTAATTAGCCTTTTAATTATCTAGTATTATTATAATTCTATATAATTATAATATAAAAAAATTTAAAATTATAAAATAATTACTATAAATATACTTTAAAGTTTTTTTAAATAATTTATTTTAGTTTCTTTTCTTTCTAATATATATTAAAGTTAAGAAACTACTTTAAATTTAAATTATTTAAAGTCTTATTTACTTTATAATATAAATACTAATTATACTACTTTAAATATCTATTAAACTATAATTTTATATATTCTATAAATATTTTAAATTTAATTAAAGTTCTTTCATTATAAAATTCTTTTAATTTAAATCTTATTAGATATTTTTCTATAAAAATTATATTAATTTATAATTTCTTTTCTCTATAATTACTATTAATAGAATTCTTAATTTCTAAATTTAGCTATTATATAGAGTCTATTAATATTAATATATTCTATAGCTATATTTAGATTTATTAAATTTATTACTTTAGATTTATAATATAGAGTTTCTAATTTAGTTATACTTTTATAGTTTAAAATTCTTCTATTAATATATAGTTAAGTTTTTATTTTAAAGTCGGCTATACTATCTCTAAATTTAAATCTTTATTAATAAACTAGTCCTTATCTAACCCTACTATAGTCTCGTCTAATATTTCTAATATATTAAATTAGACGTCTTCTATAGGTATAATCTACTTAATAGAATTAATTAAAATAGAAATACTTCTAGTAATAATTATATTTTTTAACACTTACTAGCTCTCCTCCCGAAGATAAAAAGTAATCAAAATATAAGAATAATATATAGAAAATAAACAAAAATAAGATTCAATAATAAAGCTATAATTCACTATATAGTTAAACTAATTACTAACCTTTAATATCTTCTATACAAAGATCAGAATATATATATGTTCCTATTTAGTGACTTAACAAGCCCCCTATGAGACTAGTGTAGCGAGGTGCGGCACATAGTACGCACCGAAGGCTTCACGGCCTCACAAATAATTTATAAATAAATAGAATATAATTAAATTATTATTATATAAAAATATAATAAGCTTTTATATATAAAAAATAAACTTATTATATAAATTATTTTTTTAATTAATATTATTAATACTAGCTTTTACTACTAAATAAAAAAATTTAAAAAAAAATTTTTAAAATAAATTTATAATCTTTATAACTAAAATATAATATTAAATTTTTATAATATATTTTTAATTTAAATCTCTATAGATATTTTTAAAATAATTAAATATATTTTTTATATTAAGATATAAATTAATAATATTATTTTAAAAATAAAAAATAATATATTTTTATATTTAATTTTTATAATAGCTAGTTATATATATAATTTATAATATATTAATAAAATAATAATTAATATTTATATATAGTTTTTATTTTATAATAAATAATTAGTTTTTAAACTAAAAGTTTTTACTATTATTAAATAAAAAAAATTAAGAATTTTAATAAATTTATAATTATTAATTTTAAATAATATTAAAAAAATAATAATCTATTTATAAATAAACTAAAATATAAATTAATTTTATTTTTATTTAGCTTTATATATTTTATAGTAAATATTATTATATTTTTAAATATATTAATTATATTTAGTTAATATAATAATATATTAATTAAAAAAATTAATATATTCTTATTTAATATAAATTTTAATTATTTTTATTTTTTACTATTTAATTTAATAAATTAGTATACAAAACCCACCAGGAAAATCAAAATCTAACTTTTTGAAATTCAATACCTTTAGATGGTATCTAGGGATTCAGTATGCCTCTTAGACTTTCTAAACCCAACAAGACCTCTTTAAACCCTGGGGGACAGGCGCTAGACTAGGTACCCCTAAATAAGGCCTATATAAACACCCTAGCTAGAGCAGCACTATCAACGCTTTCTATAGCTACTATAATAGTCTCTTAAAATAAAAGTGTTCTTTTTAATCTAAAACTTGACTTTAAAAACTCTCTTTCTCTTCTAGATAGCGCTATTTTACTAAAAAAATCTTTTAAAGCTCTAAAGAAAAAATTATAAAAATATAGTTCTAAAAATTTAGAATATCTCTTAATAAAGTCTCTATTTAATTCTATATATAAAGATATAAAAAAGACTTTATTAAGATATATAACTAATACTTATAAAACTATATTTTTAAAATTAAATATTATTAAGATTTATATAATCTTTTTAACTTAGAATCTTAAATAATATCTTAAAATATAATTAAACACTATAAAAATCTAAATTATATTTTAATTAATAATTTATAACTATTTAAATACTTTAAACTATAATTAAAAGCTTTTAATAATAAAAAAAAACTATTAAAATAAATAATAATCTATACTCTCTTATAAAATAATATTAATTAAAATTATATATACCTTTTTTATTAATTTAAATTAATATATTAAGCCTATAAAGCTATATAAAATTTTATTTTTAATATTAAAATAGCTATTAATAATAAAGCTTATCTCTTAAGCTATTTTAAAAATAGTAAAAGCTTTTTAGTAAATAAATATAATAGTTATAAATTTCTATAAATAATAAATTATTACTAAAAAGCATTAAATTACTTTAAATTTATATTCTAAGATATAAGTCTATCTAAAAAATATAAAACTAATTTATAATAAAAATAAAAAAGACCATAAGTTTATATTTAAATATTAAAATAAAAAAATAGCCCTTAAATAAATTAAAAAAGATATTATTTTATATTTAAATTATTATCTAGCTTAGATAGATTTTTTAAATTTTATTAAAATAGCTAATACTAATTATACTAATTTAAAGACTATCTTAGTACTTATAAAATCTAGAATTACTATTAAAATATTTCTTTTAATCTATATAGTCTTTTTAATGATTATCTATTATTAAATTAATTTTATAGTTATCTTAATAAAACTAAATCTATAATAATATAAGTTTAAGATATATATAATATTAATAACTTACTATAGTTTTTTTAACTTAAAGCTTACTCTAATTTATAAAAAAATTAAATTAAAAAATATCTACACTCTAATAAGAAATTCTATATAGATTAAATTACTAATAGCTATCTAAGCTATTAACTAATAGACTTTTATTATTATTATAATAGTAAGAAATCTAAAAGATATTTATAAATTATTATCTTAGAGAATTTACTTTAAAGATAATAAATATAAAGTAACCTTTTATTATAATATAAATAAAGATTTAATTTATATTTAATATTATAATATTAACTATTAAGCTTATAAAGCTTATAATAACTAGTTAAAGCTCTATTTAATATATATTAGTCTTTATAAAGTTTAAAATTATATCTATAATATATAGAGCTATATTATTAAAATATATTATTTATATTTATATATATCTACTAAATATAATAACTATAAAAGTAAATATTAAACTAATTTTTTAAACTATTTTAAATTTTAAAAGATTTATTAATATTTTTATAAGTAGCTTTTTACTATTAAAATTATTATATTTACTTTAATCTATAAATATAAAGCCTAGAAAAGTATAATTAAAAAAAATTTATTCTTAATAGATCTTAGAATCTTTCTTAAAAAATAAAGCTAAGAATTTAATAATAAAATTATAATAAAGACTTTAAAAGCTACTTTACTAACTTTTCTTTTATTTTATTTATTTTTATATTCTTAACTAGTATCTAAAGCTATTTCTATTTATATTAATTATTTAATATAACTATAGCCATATCTACTCTATTACTATAAAGACTTTAAAGATAAAGATTAAATAATAAATAGATATTATATATCTATAAAAGCTCTATATTCTTAATAATTTTATTTATTTAAGTTATCTATTTTACTAGCTTAAAAAGAAAAAAAAAATCAATAAATACTTATAGTAATTTATAAAGATTTTATAAAAATTATTAAAATTAAAAATTAAACTAATTTAATAGATTATTTTTATATCTAAATCTTAGATATATAAAAGTTTTTTATAATTAATAATTAAATATCTAAATATACTAGAATAGTTAATTATTATAATATATAAATTAAAGCTAGCTATATCTAATAAAAGATTTTACTTAGATATTAATAGATAATTAAAAACGCTAATTAGAACTAGCTTATAGTAAATAAATATCTATTAATAAATAATTTTAATACTTATAGCTCTATATAAAATATATAAACTATAAAAAAGATTAATATTAATCTTCTAAAATAGATTATTAACTAACACTCTTTATATATTAATAATAAGTCTAAAAAAACTATCTACTATAAAAACTCTTCTAAGATATTAATAATTAATTTAATATTATCTTTATTAGCTTTAAAATTACTATAAATCTAAAAAATTAATTAAAATAAACTTATAATATTAAATTATAAACTTATTATTCTAATCTAAAATATTCTAGAAATTTTTTTTATAAAGAATATCTCTAAAAAAATTACTAAATAATAAATTAAGACTCTATAAATTAATAAAAAAGCTTTTAAGCTAATTACTATAGTTTAAATATTAAAGATCGCTAATTATCCTATTCTTAGTAATAATTATACTGAAATAAGCCTAAAAAAGAAAGCTAATTAAATATAATTTATTTTAATTAATATATTTAATAGATATATTAAAATAATATAATTTTATATCTATTTTAAATATTAGTAGTAGCTAGAGTTATAATATATTTAAAGCTTATAGACTTTAATCTATAAATAATAATAAGCTAAAATCTATATTAAAGCTACTATTAGAACTATTAAAATTAATTATTACTAATAAATAAAAAATACTAAATATATCTATTAGAAGACTTTTCTTAAAAAATAGATTAAAAAAAAATTTTAAAAACTCTTTTCTAAATAACTTTAAAAAAAATAAAATTAATATAGCTAATTCTAATAGATATTAATAAGCTTTAAAGTATATTAAATTCTTTAAGAATCTTACTATATCAGCTCTATAAGAATTAAATTTAGAAATAGATCTAGCTACTACTTTTAATAAAAAAAAAGTTTTATTTTAATAAATAATATTCTTTATCACCTTTTAAAATATCTTTCTAAAAAAATAATTTAATAGGCTTATCTATACACTTATAACGCTAAAACAGATATATTAGATTTTATTTAATTAAAGTACTAAAAAAACTCTAAAAATTAATAAATTTAATTTTAAAATCTATAGACTGCTTTAGATACTAAATTTTTTCTAAATTATAATATTAACTAAGCAATACTTTTATTTAAAAATATATTTAGATATTTAGAAAACTACTAAAAGCGTTTTACTTAAAAAGCTTAATAAATCTAATTACTTCTATATTAAAGTCTAATAGATAATAAGTTTACTAAACTATCTAAATAAGATTATTAAAAAACTTACTATAGAGCTTATAGCAGATTAATATAAAATCTAAAAGATTCTATATCTAAACTAAATAGGCTTTAAACAGGGTTAGAGTACTATAAATGTAGTAATCTATTTAGTATAGATAGTATACTAAAGATAAATTAAAAAACTTCTAATAAGAGCTACTTTTATTAATATTATAAAGACTTTTAACTATATTAATTTTTATAAGCTAGCTTAGATTATAGAGATTATTAATATTAATAATAATCTAATAAAATAGACTCTATTCTTTTTTATAGATAGACGAGTAAATCTTATAATTAATAATTATAAAACTAATATATAGTCTATTACTTTAAGCTTACTCTAAAGATTATTAATATTTTTAATTCTATTCTTTCTCTATATATTAAAAGTTTTTTAGACTATAAAGTACTATATTCTAAGTATAAAGATAATCTTATATATAAATAATTTAAGTCTTATAGCTTAAAGAAGCTTAATAGATAAAATCTATAAATAATTAGAAGTAATAGCTAGAGCTACTATTAACTAAAAATATATTAATAGTATTAAATTTAACTTTAAAAAGATTAAAGCTATCTTATTTACTAAAAAAACTAATAGAAAGCTTAAAAACTAAATTTAATAAATCTAGATATTAATAGTAGATATTTTAATAGTATTTTATCTAAAAACTATTAAATAATTAAAAATATTTTTAGATTTAAAACTTTTATTTAGAGACCACTATAGATATTATTTATAAAAAAATTAAAATATTAAGAAATAGATATAGACTTTATATAAAGTCTAAAACTTTTTTCTAGACTTAATATAGTAAATCTAAAAGACTATTATCTAGATAATAACTCTATATAAAATAGAGCTCTAGTAATATAGTTAAAAAAACTATTTAAAAAAAATATAAGTCTTAATTAATTACTAAACTTAAATAGTAATAAGTATACTCTATATTACTTTATTAAAATTACTATTTAAAAAAGTAGTTTTAAAACTAGCTAAAGCTTTATTAGATATTAAATAATATTATTATACTATTAAGCTGTTTAGACTTTTTTTAGATTATCTTATAGTAGTAATACTCTTTATAAGCCTATATAAAAGTAATATCTATATATAGTCTAGAGAATAGCTGCTTAAAAACTAAACCTAGACTATCTTAATCTATAGAGACCTCTAAACGTTAAATATAGATCTAATATATTAGATATAAAAATCTATAGCTATTAAACCTTCTAAAAGCTTTAAACAAACTATAAACTATAATAATAGATCTATCTTACTTAAGTTTAGAGTAGTAAATCTAAAAAGAACTATATAAAAAGCTATTAATCTTTTAGAAGTTCTAAAGAGCACTAACTTATATTTAAATAATTTTAAATTAAATAATAAATAAATTAATACTATTATAGCTTATAAACTATTAACTAGTTTTTAGAAATTATATCTAGCATTTTTAGATACTAAATTTAAAATATTTAATATAAAATTAATAAATATAGTTAAAGCTCTAGAGTAAATACTAATAAATAATTTTTTAGATCTAATTAGAGTGCTTTTAAATACATAAGCTATTATAAGCTATTTATAATATATTTAATTAGACTTAAAATAAACTCTAATACTTAAAATATATACTTTAACTAAATAACTATAGATTACTAGCTATAAAATATCTATATACTAGATTTTAAATTATAAAAGTATCTCTAGTAATAAAAAAATTAATAAAATTACTAAAAAGACTATTAAAAAACTATTAATTAGTAAATACTTAGATATATTATTTATTTATATTTAATATATCTATACTAAAGCTTTTAAAATCTTTAAAACTAATTAATTTATTAAATAGTTTATAAAGTATATTTAATAGCTAGATTAATAAATTTATAATTTTTCTAAGAGTTAAAAGCTTAATTTAATAGCTATAAATATCTATAAATATTTAATATAGTAGTATTACTAATTTAAAACTAATTATATTTTAATTAATAGTTTTTTATATTAAATTAAAGCTTAAAACTTTTTAAGATATCTAGAATACTTTAAAAATAATAAAATAGTAAAATATCTTCTTATTAATTATTAAAAGTAATATTATTAGCGGATTAAACTATTAAAAGACCTTATTAAAGTAGAGATTAAGAGACTATAATTTAATAAAATATACTCTAAAGTATATCTATTAAAAGATTTTAAAGCTACTAAAGTACTTTTAATATTTATAGTAACTATTAGAGAGTATAAAAATAATAAATAAACTAAAGAATAAACTTATAAGGCTGACAATTAAAAAATTAAAAATTTAAAGGATAAAGTAGATAAGAAAGCTAAAGAAAAAAAAAGATAATAGGACTAGATAGCCCGCTATTAGTTAATAACATCCTATTATTATTAGTTATAAGAAGAAGGCCTTAGACCTACCACCTACTAATAGATCTCCAAATCGCCCTACGCATATAAGCGGTTTAGGGCGAGGAAAGCGCCAGATATTTATTATGTTTAGGGTCTATTTATAAGCTTATAGAGTCCTTTATAGGGGTTCCCCCCTATAAGCCTTTATAAGCTTAGTTAGACACGCTGTCCGTCATAGCCTTAGGGCTGGGTATGGACGTTAAATATGATTAAATAATAATAATAATAATAAATTAGTATTTTTATATATAGAGCTTATTTTTTATTTTTAAATTTATTATATTAAAGCTAAAATATATTATATATATAATTTATATTATTATTATAATATTATAGAAATTTTTATTATTTTATTAAAATCTCTTTTTTTATAGTAAAATTAATAATTTAGTTAATTAAAACTATTAAATAATAATTTTTAATATTATTATTTATACTAAATAAAACTTTATTTTTATATAAAAATATAAAATCTAAATAGTAGTAGTAGTAGTAATAGTATTCTTATACCTATTATAGCTAGCTAGCTAATATGGCCGCTATATAGATCTATACCCTAGCCTATAAGCATTTGATAAAAAGTAGTATTACCACACATTATAATATAGATCTTACTTAATCTATATTATAAAAAAATTAAATCTAATAGAAATCACTAAGATTAATATAGTAAAGCTATTAAATATAATAAATAATATAAATATTATAAATATAATAAAAAAAATAAATAAAATATTATATCTATAATTATTTTACTTCTTATTTATTTTATTATTTTATATTTTCTAATATATCTATATAGCTAGTTTAACTCTATATATTTCTTAATATATTAGTATAGTCTTACTTTATATCTATTTACTACTATTTATTACCTTTTATAGCTTTTAAATTATATTATATATAAATCTTAGTTCTTTAAACTACTAGATTAATTTAAATATTAATAGTTAGTGATATATATCTTTAGTTTTATTTATATTAATATTTTAGTATATATTTTTATTTAAAATCTTAGCTTTTATTATTTATATATTAATTATTTAAAATTAATTAAGTAGTTTTATACTATATATAAATTCTATAATAATTATTACTATATTTTTTTTTGTTAATAAGACTTTTATTAATATTATTTATTATATATTTTAAATATATTTTTATATTTTTTTTTACTATTCTTTAAATAATTAATATTCTATAAAAATATAGTAAGATATTTAGCTTATTAAATTATATAGATAGTAGAGTAATATTTACTTATTTATATATTATAGATACTAGTTTAGATTAATAATCTCTAAGTATAGCTATATTAGAATAGATAAAATAGTTTTTTATAGTCTTTACTAGCATTTTAATATATACTTAATAAATTATTTAATTAGCTTTTTAGTAGATTTTTTAATTATACTTTTCTTTTATACTTTTCTCTATAATTCTTTAACTATTTATTAGATTTATTGCTTTATCGCTAAAGCTAGCTATATTTATTTTTTTTTTAGTCTCGCTTGTTTTTTTATTTTCTAGATTATTACTTGTTTAGCTATTTAATTTATAGCTTTATTATCTACTATATTCTTATAATTAGAAATCTATTATAGAGTAATATTGAGTCCTATAGCTTGTAGTTAGTTAAGTTGGTATAGGCATTCTCTTACTATAGCCTGATCTGAGACTATGCGTGGGTTGAGTAATGTCTTCAGTGCCGCTTGGCTGTCTGAAAAGATCACTACCCCGTGCCTGCTTCGGGTTATATAAAATCTAAAGATTATACTATAATAATAATTTACTATTTATAGATTAAAAAAAATTAATTTATTATATTTTTATACTATTAAAAATAAATAAATAGTATAAATAGTTAATTAAAAAAATAAAAAAATAATACTTTAAATTATATTATAATTAATAAAAACTAAAAAACTAATAATATTATATTAATAAAATCTAAAGTATAAAGAAGAAATTCTAGATATAGATATTTTATATAGATAAATAGTATATACTATATACACATTAAGTTCTAGCCCTAGCTGTCTTAGGCAGCCAAGGCTGCAAAGCGGCCTTAGCTGCCTAAGACAGCTAGAGCTAGAGCTTAATATATATATAGTATATACTATTTATCTATATAAAATATTTATATCTAGAACTTTTTTTTTATACTTTAGATTTTATTAATATAATATTATTAGTTTTTTAGCTTTTACTAATTATTATATAATTTAAAATATTATTTTTTTATTTTTTTAATTAATTATTTATACTATTTATTTATTTTTAATAATATAAGAGTGTAATAAATTAATTTTTTTAATTTTAAATAAATAAATAAATTTATAAATAGTAAATTAATACTATAATATAATCTTTAAATCTTAGATTTTTATATAAAAATAAAGTTTTATCTAGTATAGATAATAATATTAAAAATTATTATTTAATAATTCTAATTAATTAGATTATTAATTTTACTAAAAAGAAAGAGATCTTAATAAAATAATAAAAATTTTTATAGTATCATAATAATAATATAGATTATATATATAATATACTTTAGCTTTAATATAATAAGTTTAAAAATAAAAAATAAATTCTATATATAATTTATTAAATTTAATAATAAAAAATAAAGATAGCTAGAATTTATATTAAATAAAAATATATTAATTTTTTTAATTAATATATTATTATATTAA
>MJVA01001123.1:0-47691 GCA_001939245.1 Talaromyces wortmannii
TATTAGTTATAGTAGATCTCTTTTTAAAATATTATATTTATTTACTAATCTAAAAAACTCTAAAGGCTAAAGGACTAGTAAAACTACTCTATAAAAATCTAATCTAATAGATTATATTCTTAAATTATATAATATTAAATTAAAACAAGCTATTTACTAGTAAATTCTAGTAGATTATATATTTTTATTTAGAAATTATTTATTAGCTATCTACTATTATATATTTATAGATAGATAGATAGACTAAATATTAAAATTAGTTAATAAAATACTATTTTTAATACTATATAAGCTATAAACAAATAAATTAGTTTTAATAGATCTTAATAGCGTAGTATATATATAATAATAGCTGCTATAATATAATTAGTAGAACACTAATAAAAGTCTTAATAGGATTCATAGGAGATCTATAAATAGATATATCAAAAAAACCTAAAAAAGATAATATAGATATAGAATAAAAAGTCTAAAATCTTTAGAATATATAGAAAAAGCTTTAAAACTATCTAGAATAAATAAAAAAATCCTAAATAAAGTACTATAACTATTAAAGATAAAAGAAGATATATAAAATTAGAGATTATATTATACTTAAATAAAAAATATAACTTTCTCTTAATATTTAAAAAAGCTAAATAATAAATAAATAGATCTATTTTAAATATTAAAAACCTAAAGAACTAATATATATTAATTAAATTTTATTCTAAGATATAGAGAACTACATTTTATATTTTATATTTTTTTATTAAAACTTTTCTATACTATTTTAAAAAATCTTAAATTAGATAGCCTAATCTTAGTAGACAATATATCTAAATATATAGTAGAAGATATTATCTAGAAAAAGATATAGGATTAGTAAGCTTAATATCTAGTTTAATAAAAAGAATAGCCATTAGAAGAAGCTATTTAAAAACTAAAAGAAATATTATAAGATATTTAAGTACTTAATAACTATCTTTAATATAAAATTAAAAGATCTATAATATTAGAACTATATATTAGAAAAAAAAATAGAAATAAAAAAAAAAAAAACTTTTAAATTTAAAACTAAAACCTATACTTATAATATAAAAAACTAAATATAAAATAAAAGAAAAAGCCTTATAAAATAATATAAAGTATTTTAATAGTCTAAAGACTTAATATAAAAAAGAATTTAATACCTAAAGGTAATAGCTAAATATTATAAAAATAGATAAAATAATCTATTAAAGTGGTATTTATAGCTAAAATATTATAAGTAAAATAAACGAGTATAGGATTATATTATTTATATTTAAAAGTATTCTTCTAAAGGGGAGCAATATAGTTATAATAGATAAAGAGATCTATAAAAAATCTAATATAGCTACTAGTTTACTAGCTAATATAGATACCTATTTAAAATATTAAAAAAAGAAAGTATTTACTATTTAAAATATAGAGCTAGTTACTTTAGAAAAAAAAATAATAGAAGTAGTAATAAAGGTATATATAATAAAAATGACTATAGTCTTATTCTTATTAATAGTAATAAAGTAGTAAATAAAAGTATAATATATAGTTATATTAATTTTATATATTACTTTCTTTTAATTATTAATCTAGCCCGTTGCTAGTTTAATAATATAGCAAGTGATGGCCTTCTATATAAAAGAGATCTATATATGTGTTAGTAGATAGATAAAAATATTTTACTAATAAATATATTAGTAGATAATCTATAGTAGACTTTTTTAACTATATATAATAATTATATAGTTTTAAAGGACTAGTATAGGCAAATAAATATATATTATTAATATTCTTAAATATCTAAAAGTAATACTAATAAAGTAGAATCTGCTTCTTATTTTTATAGATAATAAATATAGATAGTATAGAGAGAGCAGTAAATTATTAATTTACTAAATTAATAGTAATTTAAATATAAATAAAGAAATATTATAAATCTTTATCCTTTTATAGAGGACTTTTTAACGTTAGCATGTTTAGCTGCAAAGGCGGTATAGATGGTAACATTATAGTTTAACGTATAAAGCACTATCTTAAGTTAGTAATAAATCTTTAAACTAGCGGCTAAAATAACTAATTATAATATATACATCTTATAATAGTTTAATACTTATTTAAAAGGCACAGGGAATAACACAATATAAAAAAAAGTAAGAGTAGAGAAGTAATATAAAAAAATAAAATATTATAATGAAGTATATAGTGAAAGAAGAGAAAATTTAATATTTTTATAATAATATAATTCTTATAATAATAATAGTTATATATAATCGTTAACCCGCATCTCCCGCACTAAACAATAAACGTGATAATTATCGTAGTGTACACCCGCGATACTAGCAGCTTAGAATAACTAGTATCTCTATATTAGTAACTATTTATAACTTTATATTAATATATAACGCTAATTTTATAAAAAAAAAAAAGAATATAAGGCTTTAGATGTTATATCTAGTATATAACCTCTTAGTATATATTCAGCACCCTTAAAAAGTCTTATATAATATTCGCTAAAGCACTAGTAGAGTAAGGAATTATTTCTACTATATATATAGCGAATATATTACTAGTAGTAATCAGTTTATATATATATCTATACATACATTTAGTTGCCAAATCCAGTGCTTCGCCTGCTTTCCGAATAACCCTCTCACAATTATAAGGATTAATAATTATTAGATATTCTTACTATATATATTATAGTAAATAGAAGAATTAATTAATCTTATTCTAAGACTTTAATAATACTAATAATAATAATTATATCGCTACAAGGATAGTCTAAGATAATTTACGTTATTTTATAAAGAAGATAAAATAACTAATAGCTATAGAAAGTGATTAGCTAATAAATTAAATTATAACTAGATTACTATTAGATAGCTTCTTATTTTCTAATTTCTATATAATCTTTTAAGTAGTTTTTACTATAAAGTTCTTTCTATTGAAAATTATATATTTATTATTATAGAAAAAGAATAAAGATATACTAGATTATCTTAAATATAAAAAAAAGCTAATCGCTTTTATTAATTAAAAATATATTATATATAAGAAAACTAATATATAATTATTAATAATGCTTATAATTATTTATAAAGCTATTAAAGCGTATATGTTATTTTTCTAAAAAGAGTTAGATCTTTTGAAATAACTAAAAAAAGAAGACTAATTGCTTTAAAAATAGATTAAAAAATATTTCTCTAAATAAACAGAGAATATCTTCTAAGTTTAATATAGTATAAAGATTAAAGGTTAAGATCTAAGGTTATTGGGTTCAATTAAAAATAAGAATTTGAATGACTAGTCTTCATGGCCCTCTAAATTGGATGGGAGAAGTTGTAGATAGCAGTCTTATTATATTACTACAGATCCGTCGTTTGTATTCTGGTACGGTGTACCTCGGTCTTGGTGTGCTATAGACCAGTATTTACTATTATAGAGAAATTAGACGGTCGAGTGCGAGACTTAAAATATAAGTATAATATATATGTTATTTATTACTTAATAAAAGAGTATTATTAATAGAAAATACTTCGATTATTTGTAATTATAAATATTTTACTAATCTTGTTATTTAATTTATATAAGCTCTACTTAAATCTAGAGAACTATTGATTGCGATATTAGATGATTAAATTCTAATAATTATCTCTTCTTATTGTCTCTTAATTATAAATAATTTATTTAACTTTAGTATCTTTGATCTTATTATATAGATAACTTCTTAAGGAAATTTCGTAAAGCAACCTACTAAGTAAAAATAAATCCGTTTTGAAAAGTCTGTAGGGTTATGAAATTCGGTATTCGTCTTAGATTAAAGGCTTATGATTGTCAATAAGCGGATCAGCCCAAATCTGTATTCCAATATCTCCACAGTGTTGGCTTCTATTAGTAAGATAGACATAATATAGATAAAGAAACTATATAAAAGCAATACTACATAAAAATACTTACTATATGAAAGCGCTTACCATAACATTTTATCCAAAAAACCCGCATAGAGCCGTATAGAACTGCTATATATCGGTAATTAGAATTTTAATTTTTCTTAGTCTCCTTACCTAACTACCTAGTACCCAAAGTAATTAATTAAGTAGTTAGTAGTAGAGCTTTAATAGTAGCTTAAATTTTTCTTAATTACTTAAAATAATTATTATTGCTGTATTTAACATTAGTATTTATATATAAAAATAAATAATTATTAAGTCTTATAGCTTAGTCCTAGTCTTTTCTTTCTTGATCTTTATTCTTTCTAAATAATCTTAAGCAACTCACTATATGATTTATTCCTCACTTTACTTGATTAACAACTATAAAACTATGCTATAAACTCTAAGACTGCTCGACTATAGATATATAAATTAGCGAATCAATAGCTAAAGAGCTGTAGATCTATACAGTTCTAGTATTAGACTTTAGACTAAAAATGATCTTAAAGATATAGAACAACAATTACACTAATTCTATGCAATAGAGCGGTTTTTAGTTTATTGAATTAATAGAAGCATAATCTAAATTTCTAATCTTATATTCTAAGTATAGAATTCTATTTAATATATAGATATAGTATTTTAGTCTAATTTTAATTTATAGTCTAAGCTTTCTTAAAAAACCTTATATTAAATACTAAAAATATTAGTAACTTATAAAAGTATAATCTAATAGCTTAATCAAAACTTACCTATACTCTTATATTATAAATTAAAGTAATCAGACTATATAAAACTTTTAAGAGCTTATAGTACAGCCTATATAAGTCTTTAACGAGAAATATTTATTATAGAAGAATAGTAAGATCTAAAAGCTCTTAGTAGTTTTAATTTAAGATATACTTAATATAAATACTATAAAGAAAGTTCTCTATTTTAGATTTAATAATTTTTACTACTTTGTATCTAAATAATTTAAAAAGCAATATAACTCTTGGGATAAGAGCTTTAAGATAAAAAACATAATAGACTATATAATCTAGCATTCAATAACTCTTACTATTACTTAACTTTATTATAGTAATGAAATATTACTATTATTTGCTTAAGACCTAGAGTATATAGAGATTGTAGAAGATATCCTAACTAAAAAGAAATTTAAAATTGTTGGAACTTATAGTGTAAAAAGATTCATAGAAATTAATAAAGACTTAATTATAATATCACTTTTTACTGCCGCTCTAGTTAAGTAGATTATCGTTAATCTTACTTAGCCTATGCTTATTATTTTCACTAGCTTTAAAGTTTTTAATAGTAATAAGTAAATACGCTTTTATTATTCTTTAACTCTATCTAATTATAGTACTTTATAAAAAACTATTAGTAGATACTAAATCTCTAAGAATAAGATAGATATAGCTTAATTATAATTCCTATAGCCTTCTAAGTCATTCTAATAATATTAAAATATATTCTATATTAAAAGGATTATATATATATTATAAACACTAGCAATCTTTAGATTTAAAAAAAATTTAAGTTTATATAATCTTATATCTAAAGATTATAGATTAAAACTATTATAAATATAAAATAGATTTTAAAATGAGAATTTTATATATATATATAATTTTTGCTATTTAATCTAATCTTTTATATACTATAGTAGATTTTATAAACTATTCTAGAAGAGCTCGCGGAGTTATTATTTAGAAGAATCTTTATAATTAGTTATTAGTTAAGTAGCTTTAGTAATAGTTTAAAAAATAGTCTTACAGCTATTTATCTTTAGTCTTTAATTATTTACTTCTTTTTTTTAGAGTAATTGTAATAGGAATAATAAGCACTACAGTCTATATAAATAAAGCTTTTCTTCTGTCTGTAGATGCAATATTTAATTGTGTCTATAAGACTAGTTATATTAGATTTAGAAGTTATGATAGAGATAGAGACTATATAGATATTTATTAGAAGACTATAGATCTGTAATAAAAAATATATATACTGTATTTAAAAAGCTTTAGTAATTAGGTATACACTTAAGATAAATAGTTTAGAGAAGCAGTTTTTAGTTTAGAAAGTAGTAAATACAATAGATTAGTTATAAGTAGTAGTTGAGTAAAAGATTTAAGATAATATATAAGCTTTTTAAATAAATCCGTGCTTCTCTCTGGACTAAGTAGATAAAAAGTGTTTTAACCTTGACTTAGCTAGTAATATTAAATTGAGTAAAGAATTTTGTTTAAAAGATGAGAATACTATAATTAGAAAATATATCTAGTGCGGCGCTATATTTAAAGCTACTGATTATTAGCTATAGATAGACTGATTTTTAGAGTAAGAGGTGACTACTACTACATTAATATAATTCTATTATTAAGATATCTAAGATAGAAAATAGACCCTTATAATAACTATATTTCTATCTAGTATTATAGTTAATCTAGCTTTATATTTATTACTTAGTTAATAAGACTATATAAGTAATTTATTAATCTTTCTACTAGTTATATGTAAGTATATAACTATCTCTAACTATTTCTTAGTCTAGATACGTAATATAAGATCTAGTAATTAAAAATATATCTAAATAACCTAGAAATTAGCTTAAGATAAATATTATTTAAAGTATTAGAGAGAGCTTATATATATTAATATAATAGCTTATTGATTAAGCTGATCTATCTATATAACTGTATAGATTAATATATTTTATTTTATTTTAATTTATTTTGTCTTATTTTACATATGCACTATAATTATATAAGTTTATTTTCTAGAATAATAATAATCCTAAACCAAGATGAGTCATTCTATAATAAAAAAACAGTATACCATTTTTAAGAACACTTTTATTTTTATTTAGTAGAAACGCACTAATGCTAGTTAGAGTAAATATAATATTAAACAGGTATCTTAGAGAGATTATATTATTATAAGTTAGTTTACTACATATTAGTTTTATAAGAAGTGGATTAATATTATATTTAGATTAAGGCAAGCACGTAGTTTAAATATTATAAAGTTCTATTCTATAGAGATAACTAATTAGCTAAGATTAATAGGATATAAAAAATTTAGCATTAAGTATAAACAAGCTATCAATACTAATCAATAAACTTAGTTTAAGGACTATAAGTAATATAAAAATATAACTAGTAACTAATTAAAGTATATTACTAGTTCTAAGTTTAATTAGCTACTCTTTTAAGTTACTCTAGCTTAGATCTTAAATCTACTAGTTTTATATTAAGTATTAGTATACTAACATCTAACCTTTTAAATTAGATTTTAATCAATTATTCTAAAGAAGTAATATGGATATAAGAAAAGGACTAATTAGATCTAACTATCTTAAGAAAAACTAGTTATACTAATCTAGATTAAGCTAAAGTTTTAAAATATAAAATACGTTTAAGAAGCTGAGGTAAACTCTATATAGAGTTATATTAGTAATAGCGAGTAGAGTTAAGCTAAGCCTAATTAGTATAAATATTTAAATAAAGTCAATACTTTATATTAAAAAAATAAACTAGTTCTATTAAGGTTAGACTATATCTTAACTTTGGTGCTAAAAAAGATTAGCCTATTTACTTATATTATCCTATGTCTATATCGTTCTGCAATTCGCTTCTCTCAGTGAGTTATTTAATTATTTATTATTTAATATATACTGACAGTAGTTATAATAGAAAATATAATTTATAGTAAAGTTTTAAAAAAAACTATCTAACTAAAAGCTTTTTTAGGTAATATTAATAAACTTAAAAAAGCTTATCTAAAGTATAAGCTTAAAAGTATAAAAAATAATAGTAGTCTAGCCTCTATTCCTATTAATTTGTCAATTTTATCGCGTTAAATTGATTCCTACGTGTACGCATGCCTCTATTTGAAAGAAAAGTTAGTAGATTTTATTATTTAGTAAAAAACAGTCAACGAAAAGAAAAATAGTAATTAAAAAATTTTCTATATGCTTTAGGCTGGGAGAAATTAAAGAAAGATTATTAACTTATATAGCTCTATTATTAAGCAACTCAATATAAGTAAAAAAAACTTTCGATTTTAAGATATTATCTACTTTCTTAAAGCTAAATATTAATAAGTTTAAAGAGATCTATTAGATTACTTATTACTTATTAATATCTAGCTGGCTAAGAGTTAAGTAAAAGATCTATTAAATTACGCTTATTAATCTTTGTTTAAAGACAGACTTATTAGCTGAAATAAATAATTAGAGAAACTATATGTATAAAATTATTAAAAATATATATATACGGCATATATTTTTTTAAATTAATCTTTATATTACTTTATACTCGCTAAATATAAATTATATTAGTAATAAATTAATAAATACTACTTATTCTTAAAAAGCTGTATTGGAAGTAACTATGTCCTAGTTTCTTTTTAGACTGATATAGATAGATAGAAGCCTGCTATTAATTTTTTTATACTTTTTTAACTGTAATGTATTTTAAGTATTTTCTCTTATAGAACTTTATCTTAAAAACGTTAAACTAGATAGGATGAAATTAAAGAAACAATGTCACGCTATATTGATCTTGTGATAGATTTATAACTTTTACTTTTAGATACTATAAGACTAGAGATAACTATTAATAAGCTTAAAAAGCACTTAGTAATATTAAAAAATTTCGATAAGATATATATAGTAGATATAGTAATTTAGAGTTATATTTTTAACTATTTATCTTATCAATTTTATCTATTTTAAAAACTATAAGCTTTAGCTATCGCGTATTATTCAATTCTATAGAAATATCTCGAGCCTTTATATATATTTAGCCTTAATTTAGTCTTAATTATATTGACAAATACTAATTTCTTCAGGCAATCTAAGCTGGTAAAGCTAGTTATACCTCACTTAAAGTATACCTTATAAGCAGTTTAGAAGTATAATAACTTTGAAAATATATTTAAGAGTATAAGGATTGATCTTGTTTTCTTATTTATTGAAGCTTCTTACTTATAAAAGATTAAATGGAAGTAATTTATGATTATTCTCATAAAAGAAGCTATATATAGATTAAAAGATAGATATAATTACTGCTATATTGTAGGAAGAGAGTCTCTTCTATATTAAATTACTAGAAATCATGTATAGGCTATTTATATAATTAATAATATTCTAAACTAAACTTAATACTAATTTAATAAAAATATAATGATATATATTATACTTAGCTATCTTTATATTCAATATATTATAAACCACTTTCAGAATAAATAGTTAGTTATAATAATAAAAACTTTTAATAAATAGCAACCATTATATTTTATATTTATTAAAAAGACGATTCTCTTCTGTATAAATATATTATATAGTAAAATATTCTGGTTTTAAAATAGATTTTATAAATCTTTTATATATCTAAAGAGCTATATAATAGAAGATTATAAAGATCTTTTTTTTAATAAAGAGCTATACAATTTAAAGTATAAAATTACTAATATACTTTAAGAACTTAATAATCTTATATATACTAAATAGCTACTTTAAAGATAACTTATATATTAGAAGTAAGCTTAATCCTTTACTAAATCTTTTTTAAAGTTGTTATTAATAGAATCTCTATTTATTTAAGAGAAATTTATTAAGATAAAAATACTCTATTTAGCTATTAAATCTTAAAGTCTTTTAAAAATAGGAAAATTATGTCTCTGTATTACGCTAGTAAAATTATATTATATCTAAAGTGACTAGAAAGGTACCTTTAATTAATAGATAAAAACATTGATTACTATAAATAAATTTCTTTTAATAAGTGGACTGACTACGCGTACTATTTACTTTTCTATCTATAATATCTTATATTATTAAGGTCTGTAAGAACTGGAATTAGCTTTACATAAGTAACTAGATATATTAGAAAAGATCTCTAAGTATTTAGAAGCTAAGCATTAGATTCTAGAATTCTAATATTAATTAATTTTTTTAGAATCTAGAGATGCTTTTAAGTAATTAATATATAAATAATATAGTAGTTTAGGATCTAACTCTATTATTAGCTAGAATAGAAGAATTTCTATCTCTTCTATAATTTTTCAAATAGCAGAACATCCTAGTGTTTTTTTTAATAAGAATAATAGCATCTTTCTAACTATATATATATATATTTAATAATCCTATAATAAAGGGTTAAAAGAGATATATAAAATCTATAATAAGAATTATAAGAATCTATTTAAAAAGAGTTAAAGCTGTCTTATATTAATAAGAAGATATTTTACTTTATTAAAAGTTATTTAAAATATAGAATATATTAACCCTAGGATAGAAAATATTAATATATAAAACATTATCTCTAAAACATCTATCACTCTTTGAGTTAATACTATATAGGAAAATCTAGTCTAACGTAATATTAGAAAGTATATAATAGCAAAAAATAAATAGTTAAGAACTAGAAGAACTATTATTAATCTATATAGCTATAAATAAAGCAGTGGTAATAAAAACAAAAAGAAAGTTTTTATAAGAATAGTTATATTTATATAAATTATACAGAGACGCTTTAAAACTTAATTATTAAATAAAAGATGTAATAATATAATAATCTAAACTGTTATTAGCTTATTTTCCCTGAAAATATAGTATAAAATAATTATCTTGAATATAGTTAAAAAGATAATACACAGCTCTAATAGAAAGTAGAAGATAGGGATCTTATTAAATACTATATTTAAAGTACTAGAAGTAGATAGTATATATAAGGCACTTACTAGAAAAAGCATTAGAAGTATAAAATTCTAAATATAGCTTATACTTTTAATAAATAATAAGAAGATAAACTTTATTATTCTAAATGAAATAATAGAGATTGAAAAAAAAATATTTAAAGAATAAATTAATAAATCATCTATTTTATATTATCTAGTTGTAAGCTAATAAAAATTCTTAAACCTTTTAATTTACTTTTATATCTATCTTTTTGTCTTTATATTATTAATGTTATATATACTGAGATCGTGGACTACAACCACTCGACCATTCTGCCACTTGACTATTCTGCCACTTGACCATTCTGCCACTTGAACTATTAATGATGCCTTACCACCTTCAGGTTGGGCTAAGCGAAATCATCCAGCCTTACTACCAACCAGATAGAAACTTCCACCTATACTCTAATGGACCACTATTAGCTCTCAAACCATCTTTATGAGGCGATTATAACCCTACTATTTAATATTAAATCTAAGAATATTTTAATATGAAACCGACTTAAACTAAAATCACTATCTCTTCTCTAAAACGCTTATCTTTTCTCGCGATTCTATACTTTAAACTAAGCTACTTTAAGACAATATTTAGCCTTAATAATATATAGATATATTTATACACAACCCTATCTAATATAGTCGCAGCCTTTTCAACTTAATAATCTTAACCCTATAATACAATTCTCAGAAAGTTTGAATATATTGTAATAAATTAAGAATAAGAGTCAAATAGTATACTTCAAAGAGTGTAATGTTATTATTATCAAAAAAAATGATATAGGAAATAATAAGAAAATAAAGTTAAATTAATATAATAGCTAAAATATTTTGTCTTTAGGTATTAAGTTATACTTATCTAATCTAAAAGAAAGATTAAAAGTAAGACTATAGTATTTTCTAGATAAATTAGCTATATAGTTTATTCTTTATCTTAAGTTCTACTTTCAGATCTAAATAAATGTTAATATATCTCCCTTCATTAGATTCACTTATAAATATTATTAATATACACTCCATTACTAACTTCCTTTTCTACAATTTTTATATATATATTTTACTAGTCTTTATGGCTTTATATATCTAAGAGCTAAATATAAAAAATAAAGTATTGTTATAGACACCTTTTAAAGTTATTTTAAGGTTTAATGTGTTCGATGTCAGTTTGATACTTTATTAAAAAAAGAGATATCAAACCTCTCTAATAGATTCTATTGTTATAAAAAATAAATCCTTTATAAGACATTCTATATATTCTATATATATTTCTAACATTATAATACAGTCAACTAGATTAAAGTCTGAAAACTTTATTATAATAGCTGCTTTTAGAGTACAAACTCTATTACTTATAACTATATCTTATCTTACTACGTGCGATATATATTTATTAAAGATATTAGTAATCTTTTCTAGAGAAGCATTAACTATTATTTATTGTATCTAAGGCTCCTAATCACAAGTAAAATTCCTAAATATAATATCTATTTAGTTAGTTAATATTAAGCGAGATAGAAAAATCTAGATAGTAATATCTATTTGTTCTTTATATCAAGGCTGTATTCTAGTTAGCAGAGCCAGATATAGAGAATTTATATTAATAATAGTTCTAGCAAGGGGATGTGATCTTTAAGAATAAATAAGACCACAAAAATCGTAAAATGTAGATATAACCTCACTAAGCCTTAGTAATGGATTAATTAAACTTTACTAATTATTCAATCTCTATATCCAATAAAGATTAAACAAAGCTATCTTTATTTTAATAGTTTTTAAGATATATAAAACGAAAAGATCAGTATCTAATTCATTATATATTGTCTAGATGTTGAAATATATAGATACTGTTTATTTATATAATATAAGTAGTACTAAGAGTATGTCTAGACTTAGATTTAAAAGTATATAATTATGCTTAAATAATACTAGCTATAATTTAGTTGGTTAATAACTAATAGTATTTCTGTACTTTCCTAACTTAATTTCGATTAGCTTTAGAAATAGCGCGTAGCGTTATCTACTAAGATTGATAGTACGTATAATAATCTTACCAAGTGCGTATAACTATATAGTTAAATAGGCAAGTGGGTAAAGTAGTTAAGTAGTTAAATAACGGATAAGCGTTATATATATTATTAACTAATTTTAAATATTAATTAGTTATAATTAATCTTATTACTAATTAAAACTTAAATTAAGTAAAAAAGTTCCTTAAATAGAATTAGTGAATTATAATTATATATTTATCTACTTCTTTACTAGACTACACTAAATTAGATATAGTTAGTTAGATGGTTAAGTAGTTAAATAGCTAAGTAGTTAATAAATCACCACTTTCTTCGAAAAAGTAAATTTATTATAGTGTATAATTGTGGCACTATACTAAAATAAATTGAGTAAAATCTTTAAATTAGTGAAAGATAGACTGAATTTTTTATAAGTTTATACTATATTATATAATTATGGCTCTATACTAGGACAAATAAAGTAGAATCTTTAAATTATTGTTAGAAAAACCTAGCTTTAAAATCTAATAAATGCTTTTTAAATTTAGATATAAATATTAATATTTAGTCTTTTATTATATATCTAAATTATAGTGGTTTTAATAGGTGGTATTATACTTATTTTAAATAAACCTAGAGATATATCAGAGATTATTACTCTTAGATTTACTATAATAAATTAAAGAGACAGTCCGCTTTATTTGCTATAAATTAAAACTAGATTATAGATTGTATATCCTTTAGGCTAACGTTTACGTATAAAGAATTAATATAAATAACTAACTATATCTATATGCTGTAATAGAGATTTAAATCTTAAAGTAGTTATGTCTTAAGTTATTTAGTTAGCTATATATTCAGTAATAGCTAATAATGCTAAGTATAAAAGCTATTTTTAATAGACTCTTTATAGCGCATTGGTCTTAGCTTATAAATGTGATTATTCTTGTTTATAATCAACACATATATGTATTGCATTGATCTAGTAACTTATAATCTAGAATTATTATAATATAGATAGTATTATATCTTAATAAACTGAAAAGTAAGATATATATAAAAATTGTAAGCCCTAAATATAAAAAAAGTCAGCTCTCTCTCTTTTTGATATTTCTATTATATTTAGGACCATAACTTACAAATTCTGATTAATTATTAGAAATTAGATATTCTTTGTATTTTCTAAAAATTATTTATATTTTTAATATTCTAACCATAGATACTTCTTTTATTATCATCTCTAGACTTTATAATGAATATATTCAGCGATATCAATTACTTGCTACTCTATCCAATAGCGTCCTTAGTATCGGTTATAGATGTCTTCTTCTCTAGATTTAGTGCTATTAATACTATTATATAATAGCTTCTTCTTTATAATATAAATAGTTATATTCGGTTACTTTATATAGAGGCCGTTATTACTATATTCACTTAGTATATGTATGGCTATATTAATAATATAATTATTAGATATTTTAATATCTTTTTTTTCACTATAAATATAAATATAGTATTAACTAATAATAAGTAAAATTGTTTAAATTAATTACTATAATAAAATATATGAAATAGTTATTTACTAGATATAGTAGTAACTATTTATTAAAAAAGTAGTTTCTCTAATTATTTATATAAGGACTTAGTAATGAATATTTTTTTAAAACTAGTTTATTAAAAAAAAGCCTTTATCTTATTTTTTTTAAAAAAGATCTTTCTTTTTCTAATTTAAAAATTACTAACTTATATATTACTATTAAATAAAAAATTATTAAGAGAATATTTTTATTTTATATATTAGTTTATCTTTAGCTATTTTAATTAAGTTTATAGAAAAGTGCTATATATAATATTTTAATCTTATTAAGTGTAAAATACTAGTATCTTAATCTAAGGATAGAGAATAAAAAAGAACTAGCTTAAGATTTATAAAAGATATTTTTATTATTATTATAGATAAAAAAATGAAATATAATATTCTAAATAATATAAAAAAGTTTCTTAATCTATAGATTTAAATATAGTATATTTTTTGTAAAATTACTTATAAATAGAAATATTTTTTAGATAGACCTTCTAGAATAAAAAAGTTAAATTTTTATTTTTTTATTATAGATTTATTTAATCTAGATATTTATATTTTTAATTTATTAAGTTTAAGTAATAAAAGTCTAGCTAAGCTATTTTTTAAGTTATTCTTTTATTATATTATTTTTTTAGAGGATATAGATATTATTAGATTAAAATAAATAAATATTAATATAAGTTAAAACTAAAAGAATATAATCCTATTTAAAGTAATACTATTTAATCTTTTAAATATTATTGATAGTATTAGATTATAAGAGGGTTATATGTTTATTATAAATATAAATTATATTAATTATCTAGATAAAGCCTTTATTTATCTAGACTATATTAATATAATTATATTATTTAAAAAAGTTGATAAAGATATTATTATTTAACTTTTTTATATTATCTTTAAAGAGATACCGACTGAGATTAAGCCAGAAAATAATATTAATAATATAATAATTAAAAAACTGGCTGAAGAGTTTACTATATATATATTAGAAAGAGTGTTTAATCTAGCTAAAGTCTTATTATTTCTTTTAGAATATAAAAAATCGTCTATAGATATAGTAAGTAGTATCTAAAAGTAAATTAAGAAATAAAAAGAAATTAAAATATTAGAGACTAAAAAGCTAAAGACTAGAAAAAAATCTATAAAAAATAATAACTAATCTAGATAAATAGCTTAGAACGTTTATAACTAAATATATTATAGCTAATTAATAAATAGTTAAGTTTATACTATTTAATAATATACTCCTTTAAATTTAATACTATATTATTAAAAGCCTAGACTGAAAAATATAGATATATAGATTATATAGTGTAGAAATATATAATTATTAATAATTAGTTATTAATTGTCTATACTAAATATACTAATGTTTTAAATATAACTCATCTACTGTTTATTTAACTTATAAGCGCTTATATTACCTTTTTAATTAAAATATATAGCTATTAGCATAAATATATATATCTACTTATAATTTAACTCGCCTTAAAATATCAGATATTTATTAATTTTATAATTAATATCGCTTAATATAGATAAAATAATAAGGAAACCCTTATAAACGATAACATTTAGATTAACACTCTTCTGTAGCTTTATCTAAAGGGGCTTCAAAGAAGCAGAAAATTAACTATTTTAATAATTCCTAGCTCTCTATAGCATTTTAGAATAATCTATCTATAGTTTAGTTAATCTATAATACATTTTATGAGCTTAATTAAAGAAATAAATAAACTATAAAAAATAATTCTAGAAAATCTTAGTTATTATAGTCTATTATCTATAATATACTGTAAAATATTTAAGAAATAGCTAAAAAGGGTGGTCTAAATTTATTAAAATTAAGAAATATAAAGTAATTATAGATTTAACTAGATATTTTTAGAAAGTATTAACTAGTTACTATAATATTCTAAGCTTAAAATAAATTCCTATTAATTAAAATATTAAGTTTAGAAGCAAAGTCTAAGCGTCTTTAGAAGTATTTTATAAGATTTAAGTACTTTATAGAGCTAGAGCACTAAATCATTAATTATAAAAAGTAGTAGACTATATAACCATGACTTCTAGTAACATCTTATTAATTATAATATTTATCTTTATATATACAAATATCCTAATAGATAAATACCACCGAAACCAAAGAACTAGAGTGATATTAAAAAAAAACTAGTATATTACTAATCTTTATTTTCTTCTTTAAAATTCACCGACGAAATATATAAAAAATTCATTCGTATAGATATTTATACTTTTAAAGAGAAGTAAATTATAAAATCTATAATCTTTATAATTAAAAGTAATAATAAAAATACTAGATATATTACTAACAGAATTTCTCTTAAAAATTTTAATTATCTTATTAATAGAATCTTAGTACTAGAAAATCTTAATTAATATTATAAAATATAGTCTAAATAACTTAATTATTAGATTTAAAATAAATTTAATAGCTAAATTATTTCTTTAATATAATATAATCTATCTATAATACTAAACTTTTTTCTAGTAGCTAAAAGACTAAATAGTTTATTAATTATTACTAGAAGATAAGCTAGCTATAATAGTATATTAAATATATAGAATATATATAGCTTTTAAATATATAATAAAGAGTAGCTAATATTTAATAATTATATCTATACTATAATATCTATCTACTATAGTAGTTAGCTTAAAATATTTATTAGTTATCTTTTTAAACTAACTATTTCTAATTAATTAGAGTACTATATAACCTAATTAAGATCTTTTACTTTAATAGATAATATTAATATATTTTATAAAGGTATAACATGATATTAAAATAATAGAGATTAAGTAAAGAAATAATATGATAAAACAATTAAATAAGCGAACAAATAAGCTACTAATAACTTTAGTATATTTTTAACTTTTAATATAAGCTTCAATATAGTTTATAAAATATTAAATAATAATTTAGCGATATCTATTATAAAGCGATTATACTTTTTATTTAATGCAACTGATACCCTCGAAGAGTCGTTACGATCAGACTCTCTTAAACGATCCCAGAGGAAGCATGATAACTGATAGACTGATCATACGGCAACCAGCAGGAGATGGACAAACCGTGTCATCCCACCAGGGGCAGCAGCCCGCAAGGGATGGACAAACTTGGCATCCCATACGGGACAGTAGTCCGCATGGGATAGTTAATCGTTGTATCTCATATGGAGTCTCTTCCCACATGGGATAGTTTTCCATATGGGACAGCAAATCGTGGCATCCCATACGGGGTCTCTTGTTGAATATCTCGGTGGCTGTGCGGTGTGGCTGATAGTAGTGATGTGGAGTCTGTGCATATGCGTGTATATATATAAGCAGTCAGTCCACCCCTTCTAAGATAGAATAACAATAAATAACTTTTTATATCAACAGGTTATGCGCCCGGAACGCTTCCACTGAGTTAATATACCATTAAAATGCTTGAGAGCTTCATCTTAAAAGAAAAAGGCTAAACTTTCACTCGAAAAGATGGTTCCATTAAGTAAACGATTTGATTGATATTATTTAGAAATTTTGGAATGATATCGGTATGTAACGAATATAAAAACTGGAAGGATGGAATGAGTTGCTTTCTTTCAGATATTACTAATAGAAAAGATTTGAGGAAGTGGTAGGATATTATATAATAGATTACTAGGTGATATATTATAATTTATAAGGATTGAAGGATAACAATATAATAGATTATTGTATAGTAAATGCTGTAGTATTAGAAGAGATAATATTAGTATCTCTAATTTGTTATTATAGTAAATTATATGAGAATAAAAATCTTTGAATGTATTAATACTATATATTGGTGAATATCTATATTAGGTATTTGTGTGATTTCTATTAAGAGGCGATGTATTAATAGATAATATATTACTATGTCATATATCACTATGTGATTTATAGAAGTGTAAGGAATTATATTATGATATATGATACTATAGTAGATATTAAAGCCTTTATTAAGATCTATGTGGTCTACTTACTAGGATTATATTAAGATGGTAAAAATCTGTTATAAGTTATACTTCTACTTCTATCTTATTGTAGTAAAACTAATTATAAAATATATTTTTTACGCTGAAGATTTATAGTTATATTAACTTTTAGATGCTATTTTTAATTTTATGAGAAAGGTAATTGTAATATTGAATAAGAAAATGTATATGACTAAAAAGGTATAGTTGGATAGAGGAAGAGCTTGATCTTCTTTTATATCTTTGATATCTTTATTGTTGGTACTATAAATGAATTTAGGAGTTATACTTTCTATTACTATTATTTAGTGTATTTATGAAAGTATATTGTTATCTTTTTAGTGAAGAATAAATATACTGATTATTATTAAGTGAATTTTTAATTGGAAATAATAGTATAGGGTGTTGTAGTATTTTAAATATTTATTTAGCTAAAAGTACTACTAAGGTCTCTATTATATCTTTACTGGAATCTGGGGATGTGGTGTTAAACTAGAATAATAGTCGCTATAATTTTTGATTTAATAGATTAACTATTTTCTTATAAAAGCTATTATAATATCTAGTTGATTGTTTTTATTTTTTTTACTTCTTTTAATTATATAAAGATAGTTTAAATCTGGAAGCGTTGTCTGATAGTGATTATAGTTTTTTTTTTTATACTCTAATACTTGAATGGTTAGATTATAGTTTATTTGTTATTTTAATCTAGCTTAGCGAAGTATTAAGTTTAGATTTATTTGGTCTAGAGCTATGCTTTTTTAGATTATTAAATCTTAAGTCTTTTATAAATTTAAATTTATCTAGTAATGTATTGAGTCTAGAATTCTTTAATATTGAAGAATACCTGCTATTATTATGACTGATATTGTTAAATTTAAGTAATTTAGTCTAAGCTTATTCTATAATAATATTTTTAAACTTGATAATGCTAAAGACTGGTTTAAATAGAGCTAGAAGGTTAAGGAGTTTATTTGAATATTTATTGTTGCTGATGATGGAGTAACTCTATCTAAATAGGTAGAGAAAGTATAGAAATAGATTTAATATTAAAAGTTTTATTTTGTAATAATTATAGCTAAATTATTTTAAAATGTAGTATAATGGATTAAAGTTTTTGATATTATTTAAGTATAATCGATTCTTAAGGTAGTGAAGGATAACTTTAAATTAGAGAGATTTGGAATATATGTATAGCTGTAAAGATAATATATATCTTTTATAAGGGTAAATTGTAGGATTATTTAAGCTTTTAGAGCTAAAATTAGAAAGATTTATATAGAGAAACTTTTTTTTAATAAAGATTGTATTACTTTTGAAATTAAATATATTTTTTTTTTTTATATATATTGGGTCTGGAGTATAAGAGTTTTTACGACTATATATTTAGAACTATGAATATTATTAATGAGAGAGATGAAAATGAAAAGATTATTAAAGAAGTATCTATATTTGACTCTATTGAAAATATAGTGATTGAGGAAGAATATAGAAAAAAATAATTGGATAAGTAATAGGATATATAGATGTTTCTTATCTTTTCTTTGATATAAAAATCTGGTAAGAAGAAAGTTATATTATTAGTAGATGGGATTATATATTAAATTGAGATCTATAATGCTCTATACTGTTCTTTTTATTAAAAATCTTTTTATATAGAGGCTGAGTGCTTTAAGAAGAATTTAGAGTTAAGAGATTAGAGAAAGGACAGTAAAGAATATAAGATAAAAATTGGTAATTTATAGATGGATATGTGCAAGCTGTTAAAGAAATGGTTGAGTAGTGATGATAAGGATGACGATGTGGGTGATCTAAGAAATCCTAAGAGGTCTATTTTTATAGTGATAAAGGCTTTAGAAGCAGACGTAAATGTTATATTTGAGAAAAATATTGAAGGGAATCTTACTCTACTTAATTATACTTTTATAATGATAGCTATAAAGACTTTTTCTATCTGTGATGCTTGGATTGTTGATAGTGGATATGTTTAATATATTTGTAATACTGTCGCTAAATTTGTTTATATGGAAAAATATTATGAATTATTGTTAAGAAGTGTTAATATTTTGATAACCTTTTTAGGGGTAGGAATAGTGAATATTCTATGTAATGTGTGAAATAGAAGGAAATGGCTGGTGTTTAATAATATTCTTTATGTTCTGTTTATATATGTAAGTCTTATATCTATATTTTAACTCTTTAAATAGGGGGTAAAAGTTGAGTTTTTAAGCTAAGGTATTAGGATTTGTAATAAATTTAATAAAAAGAATTTGTATACTGTTAGTTAGTATTATAGAGTATATATATTTGATATTTAGATAAACTACAGTTTTTCTGTTTATTATGTTAGTCTATAGATGACTTTTTGGTATTATTGATTGGCCTATATAAGCGATATAAATTTATAATGATTTAAGAAATAGGTCTATGGGGTCTGGGACGTAGAATTATATTAATTATATAATTTATGTCTTTAGGGATGTATAATTGAAAAGTTTTATAAGTTTTTAGGTAAAAAAGAGGAGTATTTAATAGAACTTTTTTATATTAATGTTGTAGGCTTATTTGATGAGGCTCTGGATGGTAGTCGCTACTGGCTTATAGTTGTGGATGATTTTATGGAATAGATTGAGATTATCTTTATACTATGTTGATAAGAATTTGTTATAAAGTTATTTTGGTTTTTTTTAGATCACAACGAGTGTTTGGAATAAAAATGTAGATGAATATAGTTTGACTAGATTTTTAAGTAAGTGGGAGAAGAAATGAAATTTATTCTCTTCTTATAGGTAATTAAAATTGAAGTTATAGATGTTGATTAATATTAGTAGAATAGGGTTGCAAAAAAAGCGCATAAGATAATTTATAATTGAGTTGGGTTGATGCTAGCGTATGTAAAACTATTGTTTAGATTTTAGTTGGAGATTGCTTGAATCGCAGTATATCTATTTAATTGATTGTTATTATCTAAATTTAATATAACTCTCTATGAAGCTTAGTATAGTGATAAGCCTGATTTATTATGGCTTTGAGTAGTTGGATTTAAAAAGGAATATCTGATCTTATTAAAATAAAGAAAGAAACTTATGGATCTAAGAATAAGGCTATGTCTTTTGTTGAGATATAAAGAGAATACGAACTATTGTATTCTATTAGAAGATAGTAGAATTATTGGGATTTTAAATACTAAATTTTAAGAAGTCCTTATTATTCCCTCTATATAGATAGAATAAAATGTGGGAGCGGAATGAGATGATTTACTTGTGGTAATGACTGTTATTGTAAGAGGGAGTGAGATGATGGGACTAATAAATTAATTGTTAATAAGTATATGGTATGTATCTATACCTGTCTTTAGTTATTAAATGTTTATAATACTAGAAGAGTAAAGACTGCCTTAAATAGGTAATGAGTAATTGTCTTAGTTGAGTGATGAGAATCTATAGTCTATTATAGGTCTAGGAGATATAACCTACTTGTCTATATAGAATAAGGATATTTTTAGATTATTTTTTAATACTCTAGAGGATATTGTTAAAGAGAGTGATTTAATAGTAGGTAATATCTAGTAATAAAGTAGTGTTTAATTAGATTTAAAGTTAGAAGATAGGCTACTATATGTAGTTCTTTAGTGTGATTATCTAGAAGTACTAGTATAGTAATAAGATTTAAGATTAGAAGATAGACTATTATATATAGTTCTTTAATATGATTATTAAGAGAATATATTGCTGTAAGAAGTATTAGAATATTATTCTGAATTTAGAAATTATGTATTATAGAATGTTTCTATTAAGAGTGATAAAGAATTTGCACTGATAAATATATTAGAAAAGAAAGTAATTTTAATGTTTCTAATATTAGTAGTAGATGAGATAGAATTTTTTAAACTAAAGATTTTTTATTAAGTAATGAATGATACTAGCTGGTTGAAATGGAAGAAAGTAATAACTAATGAAGTTAACTTACTTAAATAAAATAAGATATGGAAACTTGTTGATCTTTTTAAGAATTGATGGGTATTTAGTGGAAAGTGAGTTTTTAAAGTGAAATGAGGACTTTATAGAGAACTCTTCCGCTATAAATGCTGATGGGTAGTAAGAGGCTTTATATAAGAAGAAGGTGTTAACTATAATGAAATATTTATGTTTGTAGTTAAGCTAATGAGTTATAAAGCGTTATTTGTAATTACCGTGGCCTTAGATCTTAAAATTGAATAGATGGATGTTAAAATGGTATTTTTATATGGGAATATCGATTATAAAATCTATGTTGAATAATCTTATTATATGACCGATGGTATAAGAAAGGTGTGTAAACTTTGAAAGGCACTGTATGGTCTTAAATAAGCGCTTTGTATCTGGTATTAAACTTTAATTAATTTTCTATATATTCTTAGTTTCGAACTGATTAATGTTGATCTTGGTATCTTTGTGTAGAGTGGTGTCTATATTGTAGTATATATTAATAATCTTTTAATTATTGGATTTAGTATCGCAGAAATTAAAAATATTAAGTGATTTTTTAGAAATCAGTTTTAAATGACTAATTTAGGATCTTATAATTACTATCTTGATATATCTATATAAAGAGATTAATAGAATTAGATTTTTTATTTAAGTTAAGAAGTTTATATTTATAAGGTTCTCTATTAATTCTAAATAAATGATTATATATCTGTTATTACTCTAATTAATACTTTATTAATGCTAGAAAATGAACTAGATTACGTCTGCTTTATGAATTAGAGAATAGAGTATTAATATGTTGTAGGATCTCTGATGTATATTATGCTTGGAACTTGAGGTGATATTGCTTATACTATCTTAATAATAAGTTAATATCTAGCTAATTTGGGATTGTAATACTTAAAACTTGTTTATTGAATTCTTTAGTATTTTAAAGGGATTAAGGCTCTTTAACTTATATATAAGAGCTATCTCTAAATATTAAATGGTTTTACTAATGTTGATTAGGCTGGCTGTTATGAGATTAGATGATCGACAGTTGGATATTTATTTAATATTAGGAGTGGAGCTATTAGCTAATAATCTAAGTGTTAGAGTGTTGTTGCTTTATCTACTTGTGAAGCTAAGTTTATAGGATAAATATAAGTAACAAAAAAAGCTATTTAGTTGAGAAGATTTCTTAACGAACTGAATGTGAGCTAAGGAAAAGTGGTTATAATTATTTATAGTGATAATTAAGGAGCTATTGCTCTGTCTTTAAATCTTTAGTACTACTCGCGTATTAAATATATAGAAATCTAGCGTAAGTGGTAAGGAGAGGTTTAAGGTATTAGAGTTGTTAAGCTAAATTATATATTAATTATGGAATAGATTGCTGATGGTCTGACTAAGTCTTTTATATGTGACCGCTTTGAATGGTTCTGCTGAGGTTTGGGAATTGAGTAAAAGTACGTAGGTATCTTTTCTTTGTTTTTTTTTTAGGGTTTTGAAAGGTTTTAATGGGACTTGTTAGTACTATGATAGATAGTTATTAGTAATCTTCTCTTACTAAAGATAACTATTAAGTGGGAGTGTTGAATATCTTGGTGGCTGTGTGGTGTGGCTGATAGTAGTGATGTGGAGTCTGTGCATATGCGTGTATATATATAAGCAGTCAGTCCACCCCTTCTAAGATAGAATAACAATGAATAACTTCTTACATCAACAGATAGTTCTCCGTATGGGACAGCAAATCGTGGCATCCCATATGGGTTCCCCTCCCGCAGGGGATAGCAGCCATAAGGGACAGCAGCCCACAGAGGATAAATAAAATATAAAGATTGTGCGATTTTCAGTGTTAAAAGATCTTAGTATTGTACTGTTACCAATATTAAAAGACTAGTAATATAAAAGCAGTTTAATGTTAAGAACCTTTAACAAAGAGAGTCTCTTAACAATAAATATATTTAACGTTAAGAGACTAACAATATAGAGACAATTTAACTATTAAGAATATTTAATAGCTGGATATTATATATATTAATAATACAGATTTTCTAAAAAGCACTTTTTACTATAAACACTAAAACGATCTAGATAGTTTAATTAAGAAGTCTTTTTCTTATTTAGCTAAAAATACATTAGGAGATCTTGTATATTAGCGGCTATTCCTAGACAGTTTAACGCTTTTTTACTAAAATTTAAATAGAAAATACTTTGCTACTTAAAATATAAAGAGATAAAGATTATAATAAAGTCGTTATATTATACTTAAATAAGTTAATATATTAATACTAAGCGTTAAATATAATTTATATATCTTTTTAAAATACTAATAATATACTTTATTAAGAGATCTATTACTATAATAAATAGCTTATTAAATAAAACTATAGTATCTTACCGCTGATCTATATAGAATTATAAGGATTATTATAGAATATATTATCGCTTCTATATATAGAATTAAAATAATAATTTTATAAACTATAGTAGAATTAAAAAATATATATTTTGTTTATAATTTTAAATATTTTCTTTTAAAGCATCGCTAAATCTTAAATAAAATAAAAGGTAAGTAATTTAAAGATTAAGTAATATTACCTAGATCTAGTATAGATTAGAAGGCGAACACTTCTAAAGATTTATAAAATAAGAAGAAGTAAAAGAGATAATATTAAGATTAATATAGTTAGATCTTTATTAAAAAGACATATAAAATAAGTTATTTTAGTAATATTAATATCTTTTTTAGTATTAAGTTTCGAGATACTAACTAAATAAGAATATTCTATACTAATAGTAGTAGTATATAGTCTGTATATATATTATAGCTCTTATTATACTTAAATCTATATATTACAAAGCTAATAAAAATAGAATTCGTTTTACTTTATCCCTAATAGAAAAACTCTAAATAATTTTATTTATCAAAGCTCTAAAAATGGAAAAATCTAATAAAAATTATAAAAATATAATATTCTATAGAAAGCTTAAAGTAATTCGCTATTATAGAATAAAAAAAGTTAGATATAGCCGCTAGTAGTATTAAAAGCTATATATAGATAACTAATTATATACTATGTTTTCTATTATTATATATCTCTAGAATTAGTATATAGTAATTATACTATTTATAGATAAGAAGCTAATAATCTTAGAAATAAAGTTATATAATATCTTTATTTATTTATTATAGAAATCTAATTATTACAGATCTATCTTCTATTTAAATATAATATATTGTATAATCTCTTACTTATTGACTAACTCCATATTTATCTTTTCACTCACCAATCTTTCTTCTATCTTACTAAGTTTTTATTTAAATTAGGCTAAGAAGCAAGGCTAATAATAAAAATAGAAAATAATAATAAGAAAATAGAGAGAACTAAATATTTCTTAAATAAAGTATTACGCCCTGCTATCCTTTAACTAATATATAAGAGACGTGAATTATACTAATATTCTTTTAATAATTAGAAATAGACTTTAAAGATAATAAGTTAATAAAAAATAACTTTAAATATAACAAACTTAATAACTCTAAAGAAGAAGAATAGTAGAGAGAAGATAAAAGTGAAAAAATAGATTCTAAATAAAACATTAAAGAGCACGAGTATACTATAGCTAGTAATATAAATTAAACGTTAAAGATTTAGCTCTTTTTAATTAATAAATAAATAGACAGTCTTAAATAGATAAAAAATTTTATTACTGAATATACTTCTAATAATATTATTATCACTACTACTCTAACTTAGTATATTTATTAAGAGGGCATGCGCTCTGAATTTTAGAAAAATATAGAAGAGCCTAATAAGAAAATATGCGATATAGCTTTTTATATCTTTGATCAATACAGAATAGTTAAGATTAAGTATAAGGATCATCTAGTGTAAAAAGAAATTAGTATATAGAGAAATAAGCTTAATTATAGTCCGCTTTTCTTACTTAAAAATGTTTATGTTATAGCCCTAAAACTATATCGGAAAGAGCTAAAATAGAGAGTAATATTTTTATTTTTAAAGAAGGCTATATAATTTTGTCTAGATAATAAGCTAAATAGTAAACACGTAGATCTTTTCTATAGTTTTAATAAAGCTTTTAAGTAAGCATAGACTCTATATATTCTAATCAGCTCTAGAATACTAACAGCTAATATTGAATTATAGTTAGTAGATAAGTCCACAGAAGAACGCTTAATAATATAGGCTTGAATTCAATCTAGTGCTATTAACTTTTAGTAATTATATAGTTTCTACTAAATTAGAATATCTCAGTATTTTATACTTTTATTTAATTTTTAGTATCTATTTTATACTTTTATAGTAGCTTCTAATTTTAATCTATATAAAAGCTATACTAAAGATCTTAAAAATAAAGAACTAGAAGTTATCTATAAAATAAATTATTAGACTAAAGTAAAGAAATTAAAAATAGAAAGATTTTATAATACATTACTACTATACTATGTAATTCTTACTCTAATAGATAAAAAACTTAAAGCTTTTTTTATTACTTATATTAATAATAAGATTAGCTAAGATTAAGTAACTAATTTTAAAGTAACGCTATTATATTTAATAATATCTAAGCTCAAGTCTCTAAGTATATAGTAACTACTTAAGAATATCTATTATACTGACTTTTAGAAGACAGCCTATAATATTAATAAGTACACCCCACTTGAAGAATTAGAGAAGAAGTTAAAGATAATATAAATACATAAGTTATATAATACTTTTAGGATCTTAAATGTATTAGATCATTTTAAAGAGTATCTCAATACTATAGTATTCTATCTCTCTTTATTATTAAGATAAGATACTTTAGTATATAATAACGCATGCCTTCGATATAGATATATATACGGAGAGTACCTGAAAGGATTTCTATCCATCTAAATAAGAAACTCTTTAATCTTTTAAGAAGAGACTATATATAACTTTATTTAGAAGGAAATTAATAATAGCGACTTTTAGATAGAATATAATAATTATATCCTTATATATCTTAATCTTGATATGTAAAAGAATCTTAAAATTAATAAGTTACTTTAAAAGGACTTTATAAATATTTTTTAAATTACTGTAGAGTATTTTAAGGCGAAAAGGGTTCTTACTATAAAAAATCTTAAGTAGTACTATAACAATCAAAATGAGTGGCTATTGGATACTAAGAACTACCTGTGACGCTCTAGGATATAAATAGGCTGTTAAGTAGTGTTTTGTCGCATATTCGACGCCGTTAAAGAATATAATAAGAAAGCGGGTAATAGAGAATATCAGCTTATATTAAAGAAAGAATAGTCAGATCTTTTAATTTATAGAAATGATTATAAGTTTAAATTTATTACTAAAGTTTATAGCTATAGTGAGAGTAATTTTGTTTTGTTTTAATACTAGCAGATTAAGTTCAGTTAAATCAGTTTTCTACTACTAAGATATTTTTAGAAAATAGTTAATACTTTTTTTTTTATTTGTTGGACGTTCTGGGATAAAAACTATAGTATTGAGTGTTTAAATTTAAATCCTATATAGAACCGCACGGGTATAGTAATGACGAATTAAGTCTATTTTATTTGTCTCTCTATACTAACTTGCTCTCTATACTAATTTAGATAATATATCCTATAACCCTGATCGTCTCTGGACTGTCTTCCCCAGAATCCCTCATTCACAGATAGACAGTCACAGGAATGCTGGCTTCCTAGTATTATCTCGCACCTGGATTGCTAATCCTAGATAGACAATCCCAGATAAACAGACCCAGGAATGCTGGCTTCCTAGGATCGAGGGGATCTGGGGATGTCTATCTCTGTATTATCTCGCACCTGGGTTGTCTATCCCGTGCTACTGTAGATGGGACTAATGATATTAGATGCTTAGGTTTAAAAATAGAAGAGAGTATAGAGAAAGAAAATACTATATACAGTATCTAGACATATATATTATAAAAATAGCAGACTTAACGTATTATTAGAAGAATAAGTAACTTAGTAGTAATAGATAGCTATATAGAAAAAAAGAAATATAACGCTAATCTATTATAGACTAAAGCATTTAAAATTCTTTCTAGTGTACTATAAGGAAACTTTATTATCTTTACAGTCTATTATTATAATAGTATTTTATAATCCTTTAGATTATCTTATACCCGTTCTTTTTTATTTTCTGTAAATATATTATCTATTTTTAATTTATAAAATCTTAGTAATAAGTTGTTAAACTAATAAGTAGATTAATATATCGCGCTAAAATAAATTTATAAACTACTTTATCTATCTTTTTAGACGTAATAGATATAATAAAGTAAATATAAAATTTAGCTATATAGCTTCTGATTTAGTGATTGGTCCTATAGTAAATATAAAGACGGTTATTATATATAAAAAATTAAATAAAACCATTTTATTATATAATAAAATAATAAATTAATATAAATTATTTAAAAATATATAGTACTAGTAATTTTTTTATATTATAGATAATATTTAGCCTAGTATAAATGTATTATTTAATTAAATAGATATCTTTTTAGTCTGATAAAACCATATTTAAATGTTTTTTATAGGGCCTCTACTTTTTCAGTTTACTATAATGTAACTTTTTTAGTGGGGCATCCCTTATTTTTTTACCTAATATATTTTTAATTTTATATTAATTAAATATTAAATATTATAAAAAAAATATATTCTCTTATAAATAAAGAGTATTTAAATAAGTAATTCTTAGATCTATTTAATTTATTAGAAATTAATATATTTTTTAGGGCTTGTTAAAAAGATTTACTAAATTTAGACTAAATAATTAATAGAAATGATTATTTAGCAGGTTTTATATAGATATATAATTTTATTAAATATTTTCTAGATTATATTTTTAAATAGACTATTATTTTAATACTATACGCTATCTAATATTTAGTAGATTTTTATTTTTTTAGTATTTATATAATTACTTATATTATAATATATATTGTTTAATTAAAACTTTAAATTAAATATTTAATATTAAAGATTAATTTAATAAATTATTTATTTTTATAATCTATTAAAGTATTATAGCCGCTAGAATATTCAATATATTAATCAAAATTTTATAGCTAGTTTTTTCTTAGCGGTTAGGCCTTAAGATCTAGATAATTAAGATTCATTAGCATATAATAGTTTAAGCCCTTAACCCTATAATATAGTAAGAGAAATCCAGACTAGATCAGCCTTATTATTACCAATACCAATCTATAATAAAATTACAGCTATTCTTTACTATATCTATTACTATTATTCTTTAGCTTTTATTATATAACAATTCTTTTTAGACTTATTTCCACTATTTAATATAATTCATTAAAACTTAAGAGTATAAAAAAGAATATATCTATATGCAGTTATACACACCAAGTATAAGGATATTACTGTATATAGCAGACAGGTAAAGCTATCAACACACTATATACTATAACCTATATATAGACAAATAAGCTAATTACTAGCCTTTTAAATCTTTTAATACCACTGCCATTACTAGAGAGATCTACTAGTAGCTTAGCATTAGGGCTATTACTCTATCTTATGATATCTACGCATCTATAGATAGCCGTGCAGGCATCCAGTCCTGCGCAGCAGGTTAGCGCCAGTCCTTATACTAAGCTGATTAACCGACTAATAAATTTAATATCTGGTCTTGATTATGTTTATTTTATTTTATTTTCTTTTTTTTGCTTTATATAACTAAGTTGTTAGCTATATAGATTTAATAATCTCTAGAAACTGAATACACGGGCTTTATTTATTAATTATCAGTTAATCACTCTAGTATAATAAATATAAATTATAATAAAATAAAATATATATTAATTATTAAACAATAATAAATAAATATTTAAAAAGTATGAGTAAATTATAACTATATAGCTTTATTAAAATAAAAAATATAATAACTATAGATTATTTAGAAAATAATCAACGTTCTATACTATAGATGGGCGTTTTATTTAAAAGATAAAATATGTGGGTCTAGCAATATGTAATTTTTTAAATAGATAAGAAATATAACTAATTATCTATTTTTATTAGAGTGTTTAATAGTTATTTTTAGTAGACTTTATATATTATTATCTAGATATAACTTATAGATTACCCTCTAATAGAGTCTATAGCATCCTCTAGATACAGACATATTTTCTAGGAAGTAAGTATGATTTCCTATGGAGCTATATTAAAAGCAGTTAGTTTAAGTCTAAACCAAATGTGAACTAGGCACGATTAGATTCTTCAATTTATATTCTATATTAATAACGCTTTATCTCTGATTTTAGTCATCATATACCTTGTTTTAATTTTCATAATATGTCATATAACATGTTATATAATGTGTATAGGAACCCCTATTATCCAGAACTTTTCAAAGCAATAATCATGTAGGTGTATGGGTCCAACCCATTCCTGATTTTCTGGACTTCCCCAAGTAACATTATAGGATTTCACGTGATACATTAGCAATTCACTAGGGTTTAAATATCCGCGTTTGCGCATTGTTAGTCAACATTTACAGTACAGTATTAGGCAGCTTAGCTAATAGCTAGGGATGTCCAACTCATATTGAGAGAATCATGCCTAAAACTAAGAAGCCAACTGTCGCAGTTGAATTTTAGAGATAGGAGCCTGAAGGATCGTCCAACTTCACCAACTACACGTAAATTACTGAGATTATCCAATAAAACATCGAAGAATAACATGCATGTCATTTGCTGACTGACCCCAAATGGCCGCTAGCTTGGCTTCATGACCATCAATAGCTTTCTAGTTGGTACTGGCACCTCCAACTCTGCTCGATTGATTCCGTGGGATTGTCTGTCTGCGCCCAAAATCATCGGGCGTTTTACGGTCCGGCACTGGGTAGCATGAGTCCTACCTTCATTAGATTGGTGATAGGATATGAGGATTTCCTTACCAAATATGAGTTGCATACAGACCAAATACCTGTCTTATCTGCGCTAAACGTCTTGATTTGTCCCGTCTCTCGACATCGGATTCCCACGAAGATATCGGCATGGCTGAGGTAGCTCATTTCATATGCCTTTTTCAGGAGTGTCCGGCTGCGTCGATCTCGTAACTGCCGCCGTTGTCTTTTCGATTTCGAGATTGCGATGTCATTGGACTTCTGTGCGGCCTGTGATTTCTTTGTGTGCTGTTCATTCATAATCCTCCGTAGACGGTTCGGATTTACTTCTCATCTCTGGACTACAGAAATGCATTCGCTCTTTAAGACAAGTTGGTCGGAAGAGCGAAGGGAATGGTCAAACCTCGCACGGCATCAAAAAAATCGCCCAGTTCTGAGTGTAGATATTACCGCATGTTGAAAAAAACCAATTGAGAGGATTTAACCATGATTTCACCAGGGCGCCCCACATCGAGGAAATGCATCACGGCCGTTTCCTGGAGGTGACCATTTAGTCTGTTTTTCCACAGGAACACGAGCTTGGGTCAAAAATTTTTGCACAGTCAATTGACGTTGATGGAAAAAAAGCTCTCCTGCTGGAATTTTGTCAAATGCAGGGGGAAACATGATTCTATCACCAACCAGGGCGCCCGCTTATATAAGGCTAGCTCTTTTGGGATTAGCCAGTGCAGATTAATGGCCAACTGAGAATTGCATGCGACCCCATCCCATTGTACCCCCCTGCCATTATTGGCCTTAGGAAATACTAAGATCTTGCGAATGGCCGGTGTATTCCTATAAAAGAACGCGGCCTCTTTAGAAATAAAGATGGAATTCTTTGGAACTCACTGTTGAGCTCTAGAAACACATCTTGAGATTTTGGCAATTGCTAGTGAAATTTCTAGATATAGAGTCTAGTTTTTTAAATATAATTGAAATATTCTTAGAAACAGTTGGTGAGTTTTTATTTTATTTATTGAATGCTTTAGGATAAAAACTATAGTATTAGGTGTTTAAATTTAAATCTTTAAAGTTTATAAACTAATAATGTATTTGATCTATAGTATAAAGTTCTTCTTTACTTGTTTTAGTTTTTAAGAGGTATACAGTCTGAGGGAGAACGGCACGGACACAGCAATACACATATTTTTCTTATACTGTAACATCAACGAAAGTGAATGCGATCTAGCAACATAGACATAGCTTACTACAGGTGCAAATGATATATCTCATGTACAGGGCTCTATGTTGCAACTTGATATCTGACCCGCAATAGCCGGTGGCTCTATGGTATGAAATAATCGTGTTATTTCTATAAATATATAAGAAGGATGCTATGCTATTTTTTATAGAAGAATATAGTATAGACCCTGCATATTCTAGGCTTATAATTAGTTGTTTTATTTAATACTGTTTGATGCTACTATCGTTTGAAATAGTTTAGTAATACTTAATTCGCTACTAAGTAGTAACTAGTTTATCCTAAAGATAATCTAGTTCTGAAATCCGCTAACTAACAGCTTGCTTTTCTTTTCTCTTGACTCCGCACTGGTTTCCAGTATGATTTTCGTGAAGCCTCGCTAAGCACATGGTCCCGATCGATACAAAAGAACTTGCTCGTTTTGGTGCCTCTTAGATGAGTTTCTTAAACGGTATAATTGTTTTGATTGCCCGGATGGACACGATCTACGATCTGCGTGGGTCGGTATCTGTCTGTCGGTGGATTAATTTCTAACGGAGTTGTATAATAGCTTCTTCTGTGTTTTATCTGGGCTATTGCCTAGGTGTAATGAGTGAGAAAGCTTACCAAGCGACTTCTGTTCGATTAGATCTCGGTGTATCTATAATCAAGCTGGGATAAAGATTCCCTGCTATGTGCCACGTGAAAAGGTCGGAGAATGTCTCAGGATAAATCGTTGCGGTCCTAAGACAAACTCCCTGTCCCAGGACATGGCCGGAATTGTCTCAGGACACCCACAGACAGGCCGGAACTACGCCGATTGGACAGTCCAAACGCCAAATCTGGACACGTGTCGGGCCGCATCTGGTGCCGCTTAACCCTAAGGAGCACAGGCACAGATGGCATGATGACGTTCTGTTCTATGCAGATACATCAAATACACGTGACAGGACTTCAGAATGTAGACGGGTGCCCTGGTTGGTGAGGGAATCATGTTTCGTCTGCACTTCGGCAAAAATCCAATAGAATAGCATAGCCAAGTGTATATTTCGGTGGAAACAAACAACGACGTCCTCGGGGAACATCTGTGATACGTTGACGCATTTCCTCGACGTGATCTCACGGTCGAAAGGGAAGTGCAGCGTCACGTCCGCTGATCACGACATACGGTTCCGCTCGCATTAGCGTATCGTCAGTCTTTCAGGCGTGGAGGGCGTTGACATAGATCGTGCCGCGATGATGACGCGACGCGCGCGAGCTGATTGGGCGCGGCAATCACGTCACAAACGGTCTGTGTCTAGCCGTCGCGTCATTGTCACAAGCAGCTTCGGATCAATTCAAGACATCATTGACGCTTCGCTCAAATTTCTAGTAGCACGATCTCGTCATCGTACTTCTATCCAGCGTCAGCAACCCTTGCGTTTTACTTGATATTCCATTTGACAGTTCTCAATTAGGTATCAAGAAGTGCCGCTCTGATGGCTGCACACTTTCAGAGTAACGACTAGGCTCCACGATACTTTATGTAAAGAGTGTAATCGTAATATTACGTGGTAAGTGAGACGTGCCGTCATCCAGACAAAGACAGAGAGAGGATGAGAGAGATACTGTAGTTTAGCTCAGAGCGCCAGGGGGGTAACAGAATATCCCCAGCGGTGAGCCCGAAGACGTTGATTGCACCCGTCATACGTGGCTCACGTTGCAATTAATTATTTCTAACAAACGTTGTATGGGGCAATGCCAAACTCTTTGTAAATAGTTGAACGTGTCGAATTGGAGACATCGCGTCAACACTCTGGTCGGTTGCCGTAGTGAGACTGGGTATTAAAGAGAACCAAAAATACATCATTTCAGAATATAAATGTGCCGTGATCCCCTTCCCCGGCCCAAAAAGAGATTGAGTGATGGTCTTTAGGTTAAGCTGAGCTGTGCTTCACAATGCCCACTGGTCAGCTTTCGAAAAGACGTCGTCTGGATACACTCAAAGCCCGGAGGCAACAGAGGGCTAGACTGAGGAAGACTCTCTTCAAGAAATGTCACCATTACAGCATCGAGTGTGATGCTGATGTCTATATAGTCCTGCGACTAAAAGGATCTGGTCGGATCTTCACTTTCCAGTCCGATTCTACTGAAGGCTTCTGTCCATCTCTCCGAGATCTGGTATGCACACTCTTTCATTTAGAGGGTCGTTCAGTTTCTAAGTGCAGCAGGAGTTCCACTGGCCCAAACCGTCGAAAATGACTTCCGAAGACTATATTGGCAAATGCAATTAGTCGCTCACGAATAGAAGCCACGGTCATTCTCTCCTGACATGGAATACTAGAGACTGGATCTATACGAAGCGCCTCCAGTGGCTTCTAGTGGGGCCAGCTTGGAAATCTCAATGTATTAGTTAGAAACCCATAATTTCACTTCTCTTGCTCTTGGTATCGGATGTTGTTTTAAAAAACCCAAGGCGTATCAACGAGTAGAAAATCCCCTTTTACTTGGTAGTCAGCTGTCTGTATAACCTTGTTAATACTGTTTAGAAGCTCGGGTAGCACAGATTATATCATATGATTCATTACCTAATAATATGGGATTTTAGGTCTACGCACACGTTTATATACACACTCATAATAAGGCAACAAGAACAAGTTTATATACGTCTTCAGGATGTGAAGTTGTATATGACATGGATTATGCATGGCGTGTGTTATGCATGGCGTGGGTTGTGCATGGCGTGGGTTGTGCATGATGGGTTAAGTAGATGCCCTTCTTCTTCTTCGATTCATTGGCTCTCCCAGCCACCCTGGTATTGGTCGGTATCAGCCTTATCGATGCTGTGAAGGTATATGTGCAGGGCGATCTTGGCTATGCGTATCTGTTCTGGTGTCAACCTTATGGGTGATTACTAACCGACTCGGCTCCGAGTCGGATCCTCGGCGACGCTTCCTATTTGGGAACGTAATTCGCTGATCCCCCTGAATTAATTGGAATTATGCGATTGGATCAATTTACTGAGGAAACGCCTATATAAGTTGATAAATTGCCCAAGTAATTTAGGATATTATGCTCCTCATAGTGATCAATTATTAAGCAGTGCCAAGATCCCGCAGTTTGTCATCTGGGTTCGTTCACGTGTTCTGGTTGTGACTGGTGGCTTCCTTGCTACTTGACTGGCTGCTTCATTTGGGCGCGCTAACCTATAAAAATTGTCCCGAGACAAATCTGTATGTCCTAGGACAGCTATAAACCAATAAGCTGCCTAAATCTGGTATCACGTCAATGACTTCCCTTATACTTCTGAACCTTTAGAATGTCTCTTCTGGTATTAAAACATCTTTATGTTAAGCAATAATTTTGAGATTTATTTTCACTATTTTGATGCAATTCATTGAAACTTAAGAACATTAAAAAGAATATATCTATGTGCAGGAATACATACTGAGTGTGAGGACGTTATATAGAAGGCAGGCAAAGCTATTGGCACATCATGTAACCCATACATAGACATAGAACAAACCAATTGCTGGTACCTTGGACCTCACTCGATAGGGGGTCTGCTAGTGGCTTGGCGTTAGGGCTTTTACCCTATCTCGTGATACTTACACCTATGTCGATGGTTGTGCAGACATCCAGTCCTACGCAGCTGGTCATCGCCAATTCTCACTCCAAGCTAATCAACCTTTCACTGACTAGAGAATTCAAAATCTGGTCTTTGTTATATTTATTTTATTTATTTTCTTTTTTTTACTCTATATAACTAAGTCTATATAACTAAGTCGTTAGCTATGTAGATTTAATAACCTCTAAAAACTAAACACACGGGCTTTGCCTATTGATTATCAGTTAACCACTCCAGCAAATAAACACAAATTATAATTAAAAAAAATATATATTGATTGTTAAACAATAATATATAAACATTTAAAGAGCACGAGCAAATTATAGTTTTATTAAAATAGAAAATATAATACAGTAACTAGTAGATTATTTAAAACATAAATAGCTCCTATATTATAGTTAAAGCGTTATATTTAAAGGGCTAAGTGTGTGGGTCTAGCAGTGTATATTTTTTAAACAGATAGGCAATGTAGCTAATTATCTGTTTTTATTAGTGTGTTTAATAGTTGCTTTTAGCGGGCCCTATATATTGTTGCCTAGACATGACTCATAGGTCATCTTTTTACAGGGTCTACAGCATCCCCCGGTGTTTTTGTTTTTCTCTTGTTCCACGCCTGCGTTCTGCCACGGAAGCTATGTCAAATGTAGTTAGAAGCTGAACTAAACTAAAATAGGTGTGGGTTGGTCACTGATGCAAGGGCAAGGCTTGGCATTTCTTGCTGGACTCATCTTGCGAATGTCTAACTCGTTTAACGATGCCGAAACATATGTTTCAGGCTTATCGCAGTTGAATTTTAGAGAATATAGTGTAAAGAACCGTCTAATTTCACTGGCTACGTAGATTACTCCATTACTGAGACTCCCAACTGCAGGCTAGGCCGCGAGGTTTGGACCACGAATGGTTTTCAAACCACGGGGCGCAAACCAGGCCAGGGAGGTACCCAGCTGCGGGCTAAACCGCGGGGGGTAGCCCACGTGCAGTGCTAGCACTGTAGTGCTGGCCTTGGATTAGGGTTGGTCCCTAGTTGGTGGTATATCTCGAATGGGAACAATCCTCCAGCAGGCCTAACCCGTCTGATTGACACCAAGACTAGGCATGGCCCCACCAGTTTATTCTGTAGCCAGTTTGACAACCAGAAAAAAGATAAAACGGTCGAGTGAGCCGTCGAGAAGGGTAGACCAAAGAGATTAGGCTGTTGCGTGGTAGGCACAGGAGTACGGACCTATGACCAGTATAGGCTTGTAGCCAGGCAGGACAAACAACCAAAGCTTTAGGGCTCTGTTAGATGCAGAAGGAAGAAACGGGGTCTGATTTGGGACCAGAGCCGGTGATACAGAACGAGAGGCATATAGATATAGATTTATCTATCCGGACATAGCACGCGAGATATAAATCTATGTTCCCAAGGCCAGATATATAGATTTACATGTATAGATCAATCGCTGCAGATTCTAGACTATAACGCAGTGAACCTAGGTTACTGCTGGATATAAGACCACGGTCCTAGGACCGTAATTGACCTAAGACTGACCATTTTGGTCTAGACCGAGCACTGGGCTATAAAGCGCCTGGATCCGCCGCTTTATATCTAATGCAGCTGTAAGGCAACCGTTTTATGGACGGCAGTTGGAATGGAATAATTATTCCCACTTAGACTAGGCCCACGCCGGTCACATATTATCTTAAGACAATCCTCATAAGACAAATACTAGCATATACTAAAAGGTATATGACTTATACAGACTTGTATCGCCTGCCCACATAAATCAGCCAGCATAAGTCGGAGCGTATTATATTTATACTGTCACAATGTTCTTCTAATCACAAGTCAGTGTGCATGTGATGGACATAGGATTACGCTAGTTAGTACAAGCTGCCATGCAGTATATACTAGTACAATGCACATGCTATATATCAGCTTATTTCTATTCCTTTAAACTAGAAGCAGGCTCAAGCCTTTCAATCTGTAATAGTAGCATTCTTATCCTGCCGTGAGAGACAAGGTACATGGTATATTTTATCTCGAAGTTTGGGATATCTGATCTATGCCTTGCTTTATCTCTGCGCAGGACTAGAAGTAGGTCTAACATTCTATAAGACACGTCAATCATCCACACTTGTAGTGTAGGTCCACTCAGGAAGTGGTAATCCATCAACTGCTTGAATAAATTGCGACCAATTGCTCCGCATGTTTTATAGGGTGCCACTGATTCGTGCCCACATTGCCTCCTATAGAACCACGATTCCTTCACCACGGACTCCCTTTGCATCATTGTATACAGGGGCGCTTTTCAGATAAAAGTCATTCGATATTTTCTAATGGGATAGGATAGTACGATTTCTAATCAAATTAGCTATACTAGTAACTAGAATAGAATATATACCAGCTATACAATATAGAAAGACCAAATACCCGTCTTATCCATATAGAATATCTTCATACGACCAGTATCTCGAAATCTAATATAAAGAAATACATCAGCGTCACAAAGATCACTTATTTAATATACTTTATTAATGAGAGTTTACCTATGTTAATATTGTCTCTATCATTTTTATTTCCGAGTCTTTACGTGTTAAAGAGATTTATTTGTCATTTTAATAGTATTTAGCTGTCCTCTCGATCGGCTTTATTGTTGCTGTAAAGTAAGGAGGAAACTGACGGGTGGAACTTAGTATTAAGTAGTATATCAAAAAGTTTCATTGTTATTTTATTATAAGAGGGGGATAGACTGCTTACATATATACCTAAACGACCGTCTTAGCGTTCATAGCAAAAGGCGCTTTTTAGAAAAACCGCATTTTCAATATATCACCATACTACAGTATTATTAAATGACCAAATCATGCCAAATAAGGGGTCTCCGCATCAGAGGTAGACTCCAATGACGATATATTGGATTGCGGTGAAGCTGCCCTTTAAATGCTGACCTGATGCGAATTTTGGTTATTTGATAGCTGACCAGAACAACACTAATAAGAACATTACAGGCTGCCTTGAGTCCCTCGATCAATAGAGATACACATGCGCTTTCCATCATCAGTCAAAAAGCGCCTTTCTGCTACCTATAGGTTATCTCTAGTTGCAGCTTGTGCTACTAGCACCAGGCTGCCAGCCAATGTCAGTTTTCTGTTTTTAGGCCAATCAGATCGCTCTACACGGAATAAGCGCTGAATAGTAGGTGGTATCAATAAATTAACAAATTATATTGACAATGCTCGCGCTGACATCTGAGATAGGGGCTCTAGAAAATTGCCTAGCACCTCTTAGCTACGGGGTTGAGAAACAATTGATGTGTAAAAGCGTGTATCAGTTTTGTAGTTAGTGTATAAACGCCGTATTTAAAGACAACACTAACTTAATTTGCATTGGCATGGGGGCTACACGGACCACCGTCATTAAGTGCGATAGGCGAAACATATTCTTGTTGAATATCCCGGTAGCTGAAACAACAAGACAGGGATGTGGGGCTGACAACACATATATATGAGGGTTGACTCACCTGTACCTAACCATCAACAAAAAAAAAACATCACCTTCATTCACAACCTACTTCAACAGATACACTCTTCTAGTGCATATCCACACTTCCAACGTTCAGAGCGGTGACATTGCAGGCAACAGCGAAAGCCGGCCAATCACTCTTAGTATATACTCTGCTCTCCGGTGGAGAACGAGTCATAATAAATACCCCCGATTCCACTTTATGCCCCTTCAAGATCGACGACAGTCGCATGTTCTTTTTATTTTATTAGCCTTCAGGTCAAATAATGTATTTATTTTCCTCGTGCATAATGTGAATCGTGTTTTGGTGTCGGGTCAGATTGCTCCGCCGCGAGAGAGTAGAGTTACAGGGTTTCTAGGCTGAAGGATTCATTGGTTCGCACCGGTGGGGGCCAACCTGCGAACTGATCCAATTGGGCAGACAGGCATTTTCTCGCCACCTTCCCCATCGGGTGTTCGGGGGAATCGTGGCCGTTGCTTATTCGTAGTTGGAGTCATTTAGAGCGCTATTACAGAAAAACCCAGTTAACGATGCATAGCACAGATGACACGTCGAATATGCCTGATTGAGACATATGATTGTGGCTTATTATAACTTATCCTGTAGTACTTACTTGACGCATTATCAGCAATATGCTGGACAACCCACCATTGCAAGGATAAACTCATGCAGTCCCTCTCCATTTTCTTTCATTTTATCACACCGCTGTGTGATACATCAATTCAGGTACAGATAGATAATGGCGCATCATGCAGCCGTCCATTTGTGTAATGTGGCTGTGGTCATATTGAATGTCAACTTCATATTATGATCTCCATCATTTGACAAACATATTTAACAATCGTATCTACTTAACTTCTTCCAAACATTCCAAGGTAACCAATTCTCAACTCCATTCTCTTGTCACAAGGTGATATCATGACTGTCGATATACTTGATCACGAACCTGGTTATCTGGCGAACCCAACGCTGTTGCGAAAGATCGACGAACTCCGTGAGAAGAATATCGGTCAGCACGTTCCACTTCCCCAGGTAAGCGTCCAATGCAGTTTGTCTCCTCTTTCTTGAATCTCATGTGTCCATAGCTTGTTGTCGTTGGCGACCAAAGCTCCGGCAAATCGTCTCTATTGGAAAGCCTGACAAACATTCCGTTTCCTCGCAATTTGGAGCTCTGCACCCGCTATGCGACGCAGATAACGTCCCGCCGTGATTCGCAGCCTCGAGTTGACATTACCATAATTCCAGGGCCTCACGCAACCGACACACATAAGAAGCAACTAGGGGGGTATCATCCGGGGGTGTTATCCCCGGAAAACTTCCGTGTTCGGTTCCCGGAAATATTAAAGGAAGTTAGTTGTATAGAATTCTGTTGTAATCATGCATTGACCATAGCACAGGTTAATAATCGAATGGGAATCCGGACAGACATTTCTTCAAGTGACGGCAACGTTTTCAGTGAAGATGTCTTAAAGGTCGAGATATGTGGTCCTAACGAAGACTATCTGACCCTTATCGACGTACCAGGTATCTTCCGTACCCCAACAGAAGGAGTTACCACCAAAAAAGACATTTCTCTTGTTCAAAACATGATTAAACAATACATCAAGGATAACCGTACCATTATCCTTGCTGTTCTTCCAAGTAACGTGGATCCCGCCACCCAGGAGATCTTGACGCTCGCCGAGGACTACGATAAAGCAGGGGAGCGTACTTTGGGGGTTTTGACAAAGCCAGACCTTGTAACCGAACCCAGCGCTCAGGCTGCTGTCTGTGCTGTGGTGCTAGGCAAGAAGAAGCCACTCGCGCTCGGATACTATGTCGTTCGAAACCGTGGTGCGGATGATGACGACAGCTTTGACAAGTCTTCTGTGGAACAGTTATTTCAGGAAAAGCCTTGGAGCGACCTGCCAAAGGATCGACTCGGTATACAAGCGCTGAAGGCACGATTGAGTGAGCTGTTAGGCCAAATCACGCGCAGAGAATTTCCCGGACTGCGAAAAGACATTAAAAGGCAGTTGAATGATTGTCAAAGAGAGCTACATAGCCTCGGTCCAGCACGTCAAACTGAACAAGAGCAACGATTATTCCTGAGTGCTTTGAGTCGTCAATTCCAGAATTTGGTCCAAGCTGCCCTCAATGCTCAATACTACAGCCACAGCGCGTTTGAGGAAAATAGGACCCTCGCTCTTGTTACACATGTTGTCAACCTTACCGAACAATTTAACTCCGACTTCGAAGAGAAGGCGCAGCTTCGTTATTTTGAGCCAACTAATGACATGGAGGGGAATGACGGCGACGATGAAGACAACGGTGAAGACGACGGCGGTGAAGACGAAGTAGAAGAGGATACTTGGTCCGGCATGAAGGCAAAAGAGAATCGGATCGAAGATATTGATATTGAAGACTCTGTTCTTGAAAATATTATCACCAAAGACTACGACTTCGACTACCCTCAAAACGACATCATGGACTGGCTCGAGGAACTTTACCTGCGTTCTCGTGGTGTGGAACTAGGCACCTTTGGTGGAACTATACTTTCCAGCGCATTCAAAGAGCAGTCTAGCAAGTGGGAAAATATGACCAAGGTGTATGTGAGCAATGTTATTGTGACCATTCACCACTTCATGGTCACTGCGTTAAAACTTCTTTGTAATGACATCCAAGTCTACGAGGAAATATGGTCCTCTATCCTCGATGAAGTGGTTAATAGGTACAGAGCAGCAATAGACCAAGCGACGTTCCTTGTATCCATTGAGAGGGGAAAAAGACCATACACTTTGAACCATTATTTTAACGAGAATCTTCAGATATCACGTAGCAACCGCATGGCTGCAATGTTGAAGGGAAAGGCTCGGAACGAAATAAAGCCAAGCCCCTTTGGTAAGGGTGTTGTCACCTCTAACAACCTTATCATCGATCTCGACTCTGTCAATCACGTCACAGCTAGTAAAAGCAATGTGAATCATATCAAGGAAGAAATACATGATATCCTTCAGTCTTATTACAAAGTTGCACGAAAACGATTCGTCGACAATGTCTATCACCAAGCTATCGATCACTGCTTATTGACAGGTCCCATGAGTCCACTTTCAGTTTTCAGTCAGGAATGGGTGATCAAATTAGATACAGAACAGCTGGAGGCCATAGTAAGCGAGTCTACGGCTACTAAGAAGCTCCGGACGACCCTGATGAAGAAGATAGTTGACCTGGAGGTTGCTATGCGGATTTTGAGATATTGAAGAGTACATTTTCATCTAATATATGCTACTGAGCCTGAGCCTACAAGGAGAAAAAGACTCTTCAGAAAGTCAAGAAACTTATTCTGGTGGTTGTGATGTTTTAAGAGGACTGTGTGTCTGTGCGTATGTTTATAAGCAGTCCACCTACAGATACTGCTGAACCTACTGTAACAGCCATACATTCGATGTGAGAATTTCGGGAGTATGTGATTTTTGTTTTTACGGTAACGAAAATTTCTCATTTGAACTGCTGGTGTGAGCACTGACAATGTGATGGACTTATATTCAAATATTGCCCTTTCCACTTTGATTACAAATAATTTTGGAGCAGTTGACCTTCCTTTCAATTATATTTTATGGCGACGTCGCGTCGATCACGATGCCATTGTATCATTTAATTCTATGTCTCCTATATTATGGAACCCCAAGCCCCATCACTGATAGTGGTACTGTGAATGAAGACACTGAGAGCGACATGCCTCTTTTTGAACCTCCATCATGAAAACCAGAAGGGCTAATACCAGATTTTACAAAACAATCGAGATCTTACCGAGGAGGATATACTGCTGAGGATGCAAATACACGAGCGTGGGATGCTTTCCGCAACGAAAAACAGCAACCGGCTCCTAAAAATAAGCCGTCTTTCTCCAAAACGAGCTCAATGGACTATACCTGAAGTCTTTCTATGTCATGCCGAGCTTTGTGTTCTAGCAGACAAATGGGCCGTTGACTCGTTGCGGTATTTATGTCTCCAAAAGCTCCGGCAGGTATTGGCAACCTTCGTCATTTATCAGTCCAGGCGTGGAGATCTGTGTTGGCTCATCGATTACTGTTACGAAAATACTCGTAACGATGATGATGCTTGTCCACTGAGATTCTTGATACCTAATTACGTTTCACTTGTGGTTGAGCATTTGGTGGATGATGCGGCTTTTCAGTCTCTTCTAGGGAGACGGGGTTTTTTATTGAAGGATATTGTCATGGGTGTGACAGCAAGGCTCACAAAATAAGGTGTCGAGGTATGTATGAATCATGCTGTCTACCTGGCCAAGTAACAGAATCTAACTTGATCTGGGAACAACCAAGGCAACCGCCGATCCCAGTAAAATAACTTAGGTGAAGAGAGGGTGGTTGACGTGCATAAATCGTGATCGTGATTGATTTATTCCCTTCATTTACTATTCCGTCACAGGACTGCAGTCTAAGCTTCCTTTAATGTAGCGATTCATCGAAAGCAAATGGTGATGCTAGCCACCTCGCCTTTTTATATTTTCCAGAGATTCCTCGGTTCCAGTTCTCCCACTCTCGTATTTCCTTCTCGCTCTTTTCTAACAAGCTTCTTTGCTTTTTACCTTCTAGCTCTAGTGCATTGATTTTTATTTCAAGTTCGTTAATGTGCTCTTCTAAAGACTTGGTGGATCTATCGCTTGTTGCTACCTGTCGCGCCAGCTTTTGTGCGATATCGACTATGAATTTCTCTCCTCTGGAGATGAGCGTTTCAAGATTGCCAGTGGGGATTGAGGTGAAGTTTAGGGCAATATACTGGGAAAGCAATTTTCGAGCTGGATTATCTAATTGTGCTGTCTTTGGAGTTGATTCGTACATTAAATGGATTGCAGCTGCTAGGTGCGAAAAAAAAGAATTTCTCGAAGTATTGTTTGTAAGAAGAACTTGTGTTAGGCGTTGTAAAGTTAGTACTTTAAGTCGCGATATTAAGAATCTATGCGCAAAGCAGTATATCTTAGCATGTATGAAAATAGCATTACTAAAGAGCTTATCACAATCATGAAACTCTGTCTGGGTAAAGGTGGCTGTAGTGGTTTGTATAGTCTCAGCAGGTAAGCTGACTGGAATACACCGGCTTAAGGGGGTTAGTGGTCGCTCTTCGTATGATTTACTATTCATTGGGGTGTCTGGCATAGACGACTCTAATATGGTAGAAGTCGTGGGGCCGTCATCATGATCTAAAGTCTCTATGAGCCTAGGCAGTTCATTATGTTCATCGCAACTACATGAACCCTACCTTTCTCGTTATTTTCACGCCTATGTTTACTATTCACAGTGTCAGCTGCTCCTAGCACATTATAATCATCGGTATACAGCCAGCATAAGAAGCATTCGATAGTCTGCTTATTGAAATCTGTCCAGTCGATGACTTTACTGGCTCCGTTTATCCACGTTTTATCTGTGTGGGCTTTAAGTGCTGCTAAGCCACACGATGATAAGGCATGAGGATGGACGTGGTAAATAGTTCTCTCACGCCCAGCAATAGCTTGGATTGTGGGAACTTTGAACATCCTATGTCTATGTCAGCGCTCTCGTGACTAGGATAGAAAGACAAGAATACTTTGAGAAATGAAGGCGGTCTCTATAAGACATCGTGCTTTATCAAATCCACAGAGTTTGAGCGATGTAGGAGGAAATTTGTGCTTGGTGAGGGGATAGGTAGGTGGGAAAAGAATTAGATTGGATTTCAGCGTCATAAAGGTACTTAATGTGGGGTGTATGTCGTCTAATGCCAACACACTGACAAAAAAGCGAGGTTAGTGAGAAAAATTTGTCTTTCTGCATGACAAGTGACGTTCATTGGCTACTGATACAGGACCGAGGGCGCGAGACGAAGCAATGCCTAAACTGCGGAGCTAAAAGAAAAGAACAAAAGCCAGATATGGAATAGGGGCAGTATTACTTGAATGTCGTGCTAGGCTAAAGTATGGTTTCCTTTTTTTTGTTCAGTGTGCTGTTTAATATCGTTTAGAGCTTATGCTTAATGTGATCTTGCGATTAATCATAAATCAAAGTTAACTTATGTGTTTGTGTAGGGGGAGGGAAGGAAGTTGAAACAGATTTCTAAGATATATTACATTTTTGAGAGTAGGAATTATAAATAGAAACTGCTATAAATGAATTGTTTCGTTTCTACTGTAACCCTGGCCGATGTTCTGTGGGTAATGAGGGCATAATATTCGAGACTGTCCTGTGGAGGTCGGGGAAGAATTCTTATTGGCAGCTGTGTAAATCGTGTTATGGAATGAGTCCATCAGTGTCCTATAAAATATTCTTATAACAGGACACCCGGCCTTTTGTACGATTTTAAGGATGTTGCAGAATTATACTCAGAAAAATAACGACCTTACAAAGTTGAACTATTTCAATTTGAATCTGGACTGAGTTAAAACAGGTCAGCCAGCGACTGAAAATAAGAAGAGATTAACAAGGTGAAACAAGCTCTATGGACCAAAAACTTTGCCGGAATATAGAAACTAGCTAGTAACACAGACGAAAACTAGCGAGGCTGCAAAAGCGGAGAACTAAACGTAAGCAGAATGGTAAAAGATCGATATATGAAGTTCAAGATATAAGACGATGAGCGTCTTGGACATGGCGCTGCCAATGCATCTAAATAAGAAATTCACTTTCTTTTTCTCTACAAAATTTACAGCGATAATCGTTTAGATATTAATCCTAAAAATATTATACTAAATTTTAATAATAATTATAGTACTTAAAGCGGTAACTATTTATTTATTTAGAATCGCTAAAATATTAAAAATAGTATAATAACTCCTTCTAAAAAGTCTTTTTAATATGATATTTAGTGATCTAAAAGGCTTAATTACGTTTTAAGATAAAAGCGACTAATTCTATTAAAATATTTTTTATTACTATAACTTCTTTTATATAGGCTATAGTAATTAACCGCTTTTTTTACTATAGTCTATTCTTAAGAATATTATAATAAACTTATATAGCTTCTACTATCTTATTTTAGTATTATTATTTCGCTTTAATTAAGTCTAAAATAGATTAAGTTATTAATTTTTTTAATAAAAGAACTTATTTTAAAAGCATTTATTTCTTTTTTTATAGAATCTCTTTAGTTTTCTTATTATATAGAATGGTTTTATAGAGCTATTATTTAGTGTTAATCACTATTTACTTATTATTGAATTTCTGCTAAATCTAAATATAGAGATTGTATAGAAGATGTTTATAGATATTTATTATAGCTTTTTTTAATTAATTTAATTTATTCTATTAATTATTATTTTTTTATAGCTAATATATTAATTATATTATTAGCTAATCTTATCTTTAAATTATTTCTATTAATTTTAATTTCTATTTAATAGACGCTTTTTACTAATTAGTTAACTTCTATAGTTAATATAGATTAAATTAGCGTTCTATCTATATTACTATCTATATTATCTCTAAGTCTAGCTTAAATCTTCTTATAAGGGCCTATATATCAGTATTAATACGTTAAAGAAGATAATAGTTAAAGAATATTTATATATTAATGTATTTTATAATTAGATTCTACTATATATCACTAACTAGGCTTTTATAAAGATATTAACCTAGAGATTAGCTATTATTAGAAGTATAGAAATATATAAGATAAAGAATTTATTATTAATATTTATAATAATATTACTATTATAATAGAATTAATATATAAATATATTTTATAAAAATTTAGTAATCTCTCTTATATTTTTTAGTTAGAATAAGAGTGTATTTAGAGTAATTAATAATCTAAAATTTATTATAACTTTACTATATTTCGTCTCTATATAATAAAAGATATAATAATTAATTTTTTTTTATTTTAATAGAAGTAGTATCTATTACTAGCTATCTTTAAAAAAGAATTAGTTGTGAGGCCCTGCATACTAGTCTGTTCCAATTGGCCAAGGATCCTGCAGATCCTCAGGTCTCGGGAATAACCTCAATTGTGATATGTCATAATTGAGGGGTTTATCCCGCATACTCGCATTATACAACCTAATTGAGAAGTAAGAATGCTTCTTAGATTACACTTATAAGCTTAAGGCCTTCCCCCATGGATTAGGAAGCCTCAAGCGGATTATTCTTGAAATCTCATAACCCATTTTTTTCCATCTACACATGTTTATATTGCCTCGATAGCGAGTAGCCTCCTAGTCGGTTCCGAGTAGGATCCCATAACCACTATACAGTCTATCCAGACAAA
>MJVA01000331.1:0-45884 GCA_001939245.1 Talaromyces wortmannii
ATAAAAAAAATTCGACGAATAGCTGAATTTTTTTTTTTTTTTTTTTTTTTTTTAAGCTCAGCAGCCGAAATGCTGAGAGGTTATGAGCCCAGATTTTTCTTCGAAATAGTATATTCAAATCTCTAAGATCTTTCCCTTTATTCCAGAAAATATCACGAGATAAGCCACTTATCTAAGAGAAAGCAGACCTAAAAGGGTTGGGAAAGTGAGTTAGATCGTTTGTATGAAATTCTAAGGCTTAACCCACTTACCTTATGGATCTAGTCTAGTGCTAGCATGAAATTAATAGCATTATAACAATGAAAACTGCAGGACTATCAACTAAGACTCTGTATATGATATCGTCGATTGATATTTGTTGATAACAAGAGAGACTTCACACGTTGCCAATATGTTATTTAGGTTCTCAGAAAACAACAATTATCAGCCGGATATACAACAAATCCAATATTAGAACAGTCCCCCCCCCCCAAAATTTTATATTAAGTGCGAAGTCCAGGATGAATCATGTAGGGAAGTCAGTGTATTTGATAGTTTACCATCACAAAACCCAGTCAAAACAAAAAACCGGTTTAATACCACACAAATCAACGGCAAGGAGAAATGCTAAAGATCCCCAAATATCAGTTACCCAAGTGTGTTCGCACTAATCCATTTAAATTTAGTCAAATAGCAACGTCAAGTTAATCGTGAAAACATGGGTGCATAAATATGCATTATTAGCATCGAGGTATGATAAAAATTGAATGAGGAATATAGAACCTCAATGTTGGAACTTTCTAATATTTCACACGTACCGAGCGAATCCTAGATTCTTAAACGTACACGAAGCGCACATATTCGATTTGGAGTTATTTTTAATAAATTTTGGGAATATCCATATAATTTATTTAGTATATATACTCTATATGATGTAATGCAATTCGTAGCATTATCTACAACGTCTCGCTCGAATGGGCAAAAATGGGTTACAAACGTATGCTGCATGTATGGTGGTATGAGATATTCATCATCCAGATCTCTTTAAACGGCCAGTGTGGTCTGTGACACCGTCTAAGGATCGAAAAGGAAAATGAAAAGTCTAGATTCAAACAACCTTAGTAACATCCTCATTTTCAGCATATGCAAAGAGAGTTTCTCTGATGATTTGCGTCTCTTCTTGCCCGCTCGAGTCGCCAAAAAGTTCATCAATCTCTTCCAATGTCTTGCCGCTAGTCTCAGGGACAAGGAAGAATGCCCAAAGACCAGCCAAGAAGCACATGGCCCCAAAGAAAATGTACGTCCCGTAACCAATGTTATCCAGCATAGTCGGGGTGACTAGACCAACAATGAAGTCGCTTAACCAAATAACGCATGTCGCTAATGCAACCCCCTTAGATCGTGAAGTGTTTGGATAGACCTCGGCTGGTAGAGCCCATCCGAGGGGGGAATACGAAACACCATAAATAATAATAAAGATAAACGCCATTGCCACGCAGGCCCATCCTGAAGATATGTGGGCCTCCCAATCGTCGGCGTATAGTCCTGACAGGACCGCGATGATTACATAGGCAATAGAGCAGCCGAATCCACCCCCAATAGCCAGAAATCGCCGACCCGCATGGTCAACAACTACACTGCAAACCAAAGATGCGATAAATTGCAATATGTCGAAGACACCAGACAGAATCAGAGAATTTTCGTCGGATTGGCCGAGGGATTTGAAAAGTGTAGGAGCATAATAAATAAATGCGTTGATACCAGAGAACTGTTGAAAGAAGCCGACACCGCATCCCACAGCGGTTCTTTTCCACATTCTGCTGCTAAAAAGGTCAAGCCAAGAGAGAACCTCCAACTTTATACCCGTCGCGCCGGGGTGACGTTTTTGCATAACCAATTTCTGGAACTGGATCTCAGCAACGATACTACGATGTTCCTCCTCGATTCTCTCGTCCGTCTCGGGATGGCCTCGTAACTTGGCGAGACTCGAGCGGCACTCGTCCCGACGATTGACCAAGGCAAGCCACCGCGGCGAATACGGAAAGAAATGGATGCCAGCACCCAGAGCTGTTGCGGTGACCATTTGCAGGCCGAATGGTAGTCGAAACGAGGCTTCACCAGCCATATACTTCGTACCGAATGTAATCCAGAAAGCAACGACCACACCAAGTGTGATTGCAACGGACTCAAGGACCAACAAAGTTCCTCGGATATTGGCAGGCGCTATCTCAGAGATGTAAAGAGGTGCACCCTAGTTATTTTCTCAAAGTTAGCAAGTTGTGCATTCTTATGCTTTAACTGGTCAGTATCGAAGGGGCGAAGTACCATAGCGAGAGTTCCCACGCCGATGCCCCCAATGAACCGCCCGACCACTAGCATGGCATAATTTGCAGCTGCAGTCTGCAATACAGCTCCAATATCAAAAATAATAACAACCACAGTCAAAGCCCACTTCCTTGAAATGGTGTCTGCCAAATAAGGCATAAAGATGCAGCCTATAAAGGAGCCCAGGAGTAGCATGCCAGTCATGAACCCCTCTCCAAAGCCAGACTCGGCGTATGGAAAGACAGCATGGAATTGGTCCATGCTATTAATCACTGAAATAACGCCCATGTCATATCCCATTGAAAAGCCCCCGAGCGAGGCTAGAAGGGCCGTTCCGAACACATATGGTGATTGGTAAATTCCTCGAAGGCCACCTGGGCCATACGAGACTGGATCAAGAACGTGCTCGACTGTTCCTTGGATGGCATCAGCGGTTTCGTCGTGCTCCGCCGACGGTCCCTCTTTGACCTGCCGAGAGGGTTCTCCGGAGTCAACATTTGGGTCCATGGCGTATGGTTTGTGCAAGTAGTTTATGGCACAAAACGGAAAGAGAGTCGAATGGCTGGGGTGGCCATGCCTATGTAACGCCCAGTAATGGGCGTGAGCGGTGTATTTATGCAAGTCAGTACAGAGACAAGCCTTGCTCCAACCTATGGTGTATTGCTTGGCCCGGGTCCCGTTTGCCGCATTGGGAAGGGTCCGGCGACGTTCACAGCGGGCGTCCGCGCATCTTCCCAGGACGGCCCGTTAAATGCTGGGCAGCTGGAGCCCGCGGGGGAGAGCCGAGGCGATGCCTAATGAGCAGGGTGTAATTGGGCTAACGGCAATTGAAGGGTACTGCGGAGAATTCTGGGGCAGAGTCTGGGGAAGCGCATTGGCGCCTCTCCGAGGAGTCGGGAATCTTTTACCCGTTCTTCCCAAAGGGGAAAAATCGCGCCGGAAGTGGTCCCCCACGTCTCAGTCTTGCACACAACTGTCACGTCCAATTGTTGACGTCTCTTGGACTCCAGTTACGACGCAACGTTTATTTAATATTTACCCTCTCAATAATGCTCCTGCGCTAAGAAGCGGGCAATGTCCTAATGGCAGCATACTATCCACGGGATGTATGACGTCTTTTGGGAAGCTGACTGTAGCAAAACTCAATACTAGTATCAATTATGCTCTTTTCATCATCACAGCATGTCATCGATATTTGATTCCCCGTTCTTCATACTCACGGTGGAATTCCAAGCTAATAATCCAGGACAAATTGCGTACTACTGGTAAACTAAAACCGCAACAGCCAATTGTCTATTGCCGAGTGCAATCCCGATACTTCAATACGTCGATACGTCGGTTTTGGTGGGATGATCTGAGCAGAAATTCAATGTTGTCACTTGCATGGGGTGTCTTGCAACCATCTATGACAAACGGCCGATTTATCTTGTCGGCGTGGACACACCTGGTGTGCGCAATCTGGCAGGTATCTTTACAGACCTTCGGTGAGCTGATCGCTACTTCGGTGCTAAGCGGATTGGGCGGTGCTGTGGGGGAGACTCTGGCCCAGATGACAATGTCCGATTTGCTTTTAGTTCGTCAACGTGCGACTTCAAATGGTGTGTACCTTGTTGTGTGGTCAGTGGGAGCTTGGCTATCGCTTATCCCAGCTGGGCTCTGTGTGGATAGTATGGGCTGACGCTGGATTTGGTGTTGAACGGCGATTATACTGGGAGTGGGCCTGATTGCGTTGATCTTCCTTTATGAAGTCACTAAATACACATTAACTATACAATCACGATCAAACGGTGTGGTTGGCAATACTAAACCCGCAGCATTCATTGCCAATGAATCAATGAAAGAGGCATCATCACTGGATCACAACTTGGCAAAAAGCAATGGTCGTGGTGACGAAGACGCATGTTATCAGATACCAACACCCACTTCAATGCAGCACTTTCGAGAAAAATTCTATCGAGAGAGGCTTGCTGTTATCTACAAAACAGAGAGTATTTCGTTCCATCGCTTCTACCGTCCGTTTGAAATTGTAGCCACATTTCCAGCCGCAACGTATACCGCATTGATATGTCGTTCGGTTTTGGCATGGTTCTAGATAATCGCAACTTTGCAGTCCACATGTGCAGATATCTACCGCAACCGTCCCACAACCCCAGTCCTACAGGTGTAGGCTTATTTAATATCCCGGCTATGATTGGCTCAGTTTTTGGCTCATTGTACGGAGGCCCGTTGAGCGATTGGGTCATAGTGAAGCTTCCGCGACGTAATCAAGGTATTTATGAGCCTGAAATGCGTCTCTACATTGCCCTTCCTGGGATGCTTGCTTGTCCTGCGGGTATACTATTGTTCGGACTGAGTCTGGCCGAGATAAGTCCCCAAAGTTTGTTACGTCCTACACATTCTTGCTCTTTTTGAAACGAAAATAATCCACCGATAGTAATTCAATTCTAATAACTTACAAAGTTTCACTCCTAGGGTCAACTATCGATACTATTAGCACTCGGGTCAGGATTATTTGGCTTCTCATTTTCAACGATGGGGGATATAAGTTTGACATACTTGAATGACTGTTATCGCGGTTTAAGGCTCCTAACGGCTGACCAGCAAAATCAGCAATGACATTATGTCCTTAGGTAATCGGCGATGCTATAATTGGATTTACATTTATTCGCAATCCATTTGCTACCATGGTCGTGTTTGTCTTAAATCGTTGGATTGAATCAATGGCATTATGTAATATGTTTGTGTCTTGTAGCGGCGATTGGCACCGGGATCATGGTCTTGACATTTCCATGCATGATCTGGGGCAAGAAATTTCGAGTGATGACAGCAGAGATTCGGGCAAATGACAATGCCGTAGTCCACTATGTCTGGAAACGTGCACCAAACCACGATTGGTTATTCAGTAAAGTCTTACCCAAGTGATTTGCATGGATACTTTAGGAATTATGTCTGAAAACTCATTCCATCGCTTCTAATCCTGGTATATTTAATTTTTGAAAATTTCATATGGTACATGCATAATGCTTTATAATAGACTGGCAAACCCTACGGACGACTTCTGGTCTGAATTCAACCAGGCTGTAGGATGCCCTCGATCACGATCCCGCCAAATTCCTGTTAAATAAAATTTTGCCCACTTTCTGACTGCAGGGCCGTAGGAGTCTACATAGGTGTCAACCAGCTCCAACATTTTGACACGCATAGCGGGCTCCGTAACTTCAACTGCAGCAGCCAAAAAGGGCATAGTGACACAATGAACGGGTGTATTATTGCATAGTTGATTGGAGAAGTTCAACTCGTTGATAATGTCTTGAGACCACAGCTCAGCCGCTCGGTCATTTTGGCCAAATGGGCTGCGCAGGCGGTGGATCAGCAACAGTGCCAGGAGCCGATAAATACGAGCTTGAGCTAATATATGTACCGCGTCCATTGGTTTGAATTCACTGAGGAAGTTGGAGGGAACTGGGGGAATCCACTCTATGACGGCGGTCTCGATTTTGTCAAGGCGCCGGGATATCTCGGTGTTTTGAAACGGTAGACACCCTCCTAGTTCGTTGCTGATAACACAAATGTCGTAGAATATTGGAAGTAAGGGGTGGCTGAGCCCAATAAACCGGTCGGCCATGGCAGGGAACGGAACATTGACTTTGATGGTGGGTACTTGTCGAGTTGCGAGGCAGTCCATAGTCTCAAAAAACACAAGACAATATAGCAATGACTGCGTCTCGGCGTTGGATAAAGGTTCTGTTTCTATAATCGGTTTGATCAAGCTGAGACAATACCCACAGATACCGGATACATTGGCCCCAAGCGCGGAATATCCGAATGTCGCCAGACCAATGCCAAGATTCAAGCATATAATAGCCTCTTCCTGATTAGTAACTACGAGGGAACGCAGTTTGGTTACTGCGGCCGAGGCGTGGCGGAGACATACGTCTCGTAGGAATGCAGCAGTTTCGTTCTCCCCTTCAATAACCTGCAGAAGGGAACCCGCGCATGCAACATATATATCTTTGAGAGTCGAGAAGGACATGCGTAGCGAGTCCACCAGCCAACGTCGCTCCTCATTCTGGAAGCCCGGCGTGAGTACATAACTGTCGAGTTTCTCCGCTTGACTGCTATCCAGCAAGAAATGGATGAGCTTGTGTTCTATTGATATCGAACAATTCCCTGGAAAGAGCAAAAGCGACACTGCATGATCGTAAGCATCGGCTGGGTCGGTTGTTGGTGGATTCGGCGTTGATGCTGTTGTTGACGCCGGTGCAGTATATTGCAAAAGCTGGAATCTTCGCGGCCGACGACCAGCGGGGCGAATTGGTCTAGCAGTAGAGCAAGTGAAGCCCAGTCTTCGACATCGCGCACACGAGTTGCTCAGAGTAGACCACTGACATCGCTCTTTGATCTGGTAACACCGGTCGCATGCTCGAGCTGGTTTGTTTGGCTGCGAATTGTTGTCACTCATAGTGGATAACATGTATTCTTCACTCATTAATATTACTGCGGTGCACCAAGGCCTAAAATCCTCAGGGCTGATGCACATTGCATTGCGACTCCCCACTAATCCCGGACAACCCGCAGTAGAAAACGCTATAAGCTTGGCAGCCCATTCGGTGGGACAGACACTTGGTATCTCAACACAGAATTTACAAGGATTAAGGTATTTGCCCCTTTCCAAACATGGTCATCATCAATCGGCCGCAAGCGGATTTGGTAAATCTCGCCAACGAGCGCCTTGGCCAATGCCTCTCCCTTATCCGTTCCATGCTTGTTAATCCAGTAGCGATCCATTGTTATTATGATGTCGAGACGGGATCAAAAACGTCTTCACGGCACAGTTATCGGCCTGCATTTTCTCGATTTTCGTGCGACACCTGACTAGTTCGAGTATCGTCACGGCTCAGCATCTCATCGATTGGTCGCACCTCTTGACCATATCTCCCGTCCAGGCCGTTGGGTGACATCGTACAAGCCCGACGAGAAGACGTCCGTTGAGAAATCGGGATTGGACTGATGCCCGTAACCCTAGGACCATTCAGAGAGAAGCCTCTGAATTTATGAATTGACTAGACATTTGCCCTCGGCTAGGGAAGCCCCACAGGAATTGATGAGACTTCCACATGCATGCGCAAAGTTAGTTCCCCCGCAACGCTTACATCCCAGAGCTGGGCACGGACAGTTTCTCTACGACTCTTTGGCCCAAATTATTTGTATAGCTGTGTAAAGTACCACGTCACATCCCATCAATCGACCGAACATTTGGTTCCTACGCGTAAACCCTTCTGTGGATACTGTGGACAGGAAAGAAAAAAGTCATTATGGCAACAACTTGGCAGACCATCGCCGCCGAGAAACGAAAAGAAAGAGATGCGAAAATTCCGACCGCGTGGAAATTACAGAACGAGGATGATTATCGAAATAGAATAAATGTTATGGACGTCCCCCTTACCTGCGGACTATTGAACGATCAGGAACGTGAGATCACTTCTGACTATGATGCTACTGGTCTGTTGCAAAAACTCAAGAGCGGTCACTTCTCCGCCGAGCAGGTGACTATCGCGTTCTGCAAGAGAGCTGCGATTGCGCAGCAGCTGGTTAGTTCTTAATTTAGTGAGCAGAGTAGTGAACTAACTGCGAATGACATTTATGAATTGCTCAGACAAACTGTTTGACCGAGACATGCTTTGACGAAGCCATTGAAAGAGCCCGTCAGCTTGATCAAGAACGACAATCGACCCCAGCTGGCCATGAATTGCGTCCATTGCACGGACTGCCAATTTCCCTGAAAGACAGTTTCCAGATTCCCGGGCTAGACTGCTCGACTGGACTAGCGTGTTTCGTCAATGATCCGTCTAGTGAGTACAGCGCTATCTCGCAACTCCTCATCGACCTGGGCGCCGTATTATACTGTAAGACGAACGTTCCACAAACGATGATGACTGCGGACAGCGACAACAACGTGTTTGGTCGAACCTTGAATCCTCACAATACGAACCTGACAGCTGGAGGAAGCACCGGGGGTGAAGGTGCCCTGATTGCACTGCGAGGCAGTGTTCTCGGCGTGGGGACAGATATCGCAGGGAGTGTTCGAATCCCTGCTGCCTGCAATGGTATCTACAGCTTCAAGCCCAGTTCAGGGATTTTTCCTTATGGGGGTCAACGGACATTTGGCGTTCCAGGCATGAAAGGCATTCAAGCGTGTGCTGGCCCTATGGCAACTTCATTTCGAGACTGTCAGACGATGTTGTCACTGATCATGCAGGCGCCGACTTGGAAGTATGACCATACAGTTCTGTCACTACCGTGGCGAGGGAGTGCTGGGAAACCAAAGCTGAGAATTGGTGTAATCCAGGACGATGGAATGAGAACACCCACTCCTCCACTACGTCGGGTTCTGCGGCAGGCCATCGAGGCTCTGGAGCAGGCCGAGGGAATCACCGTGGTGCCAATAGCCTTGCCAAATGTACCGGAGCATCATAAAAGCCTGTGGGATTTCTTTTCGTTAGCTGGAGGCCAGGTAAGATTCCTATATTCTTCCTAAAATGTAAATAGCCATACTGACACAAAGGGGAAGCCCTACCACCAGCTTCTTCAGAAAACCGGCGAGCCTATAGTCCCAGCCATGGAAGCTCAGGGGTTGTTTTCTATGCGTGAGAAAAGCATTGATGAGTTGTTTGCTCTCAACGTTAAACGGGATAAAGCGGAGAAAAGTTATCAGCAACTATTCCGAGAAAATGAGCTAGACGCAATTCTCACGCTTGCTGCGCCGCACACGGCAACCCCGTTTAACAGCTGGCTTGAGGTCAATTATACGGGATTGTGGAATTATCTAGACTTTCCAGCATGCGTTATTCCCGTTGATAAAGTGCGCGACTTCGACCATAAGGATTCAGTGGACAATGCGAAATATGGACCGGCAGATCAAAAGCAGTACCAGTTATGTAAGTTTACAGTCATAATTCCATACCTCCGTACAGTAAACAGTCAGTTTTTCTGACGAAGTTTCTCTCTATACGTGCAGATTCAGGGCCAGACTACTATAAGCACGCTCCAGTAGTGGTACAGGTCGTTGGATATCGACACACCGACGAGACATTGGCTGCGACGGCGACCCGGCTGGATTCTATATTCAATAGCACGAGATAGTAGGCCCTATTTAGGAAGTAGAACCAATTTTCAATCGACAATGAATTTGTCTAGATCCTTCACTCCGTGCAAGGTAATTGGCGGATCCTGGTATGATTGGGCCTTCTATATATGATCTTCTTAGTTCTTGAATTACGAAGCCAATATGCATGGCACTAGCATGAAACTAAAACCATTAAGAAAAAAAAAATGTTTTATAAAAACAATGAATAAATATTACCAGATAAAGACGTGTTTAAAACTTGGAAGGCCGATGTCCGTGGGAAAACAAATTACTTGTCGGTTGTGAGCGGACGACAATCATTTAGCCTTACTATAGGCTACAAACTTCGCCTCCTATGGCGATCAAGTTACATGCTTAAACTGTACGTCGAGCATGAATGTTGCGTTGTTCGTCTAGGACGCCCACATCGACGATTTGCGGAGCTGGGTAATATCGGCAACGAAAATCTATCTCAAGACCGCTAAGCACTCGAGACATGCGCCTGGTGACTGACTTTCCGCATTCAGAAAAGGTTGCTGCCATGGACACAGACTTTGCCGAACAACCTCAAGAACCGTCGCTTAAAAGGGGATGGAGTACCCAAGACGGAAAATTATTTTAGTCGTTTTCCACAGTACTATTTGCCACTTTACAAGTGCATTATTTCCCCAACCTTAAGCATTGTAGCCTAATGCGTTTACGCTCCGGGTACAGGTCTACATAGTAATAACGGTTGTATGTATAGGCCTCCGTACCGTACTCCGTATCTAACCTACGGCAGTTTACTCACTAATGATTAGATCGAAGCTTATTTGAGGGGGCTAAGCGGCGAATAGTCAGCCATAAATCGCCGAAAGTCCGGCTACAATATTGGTAGATAGTTATCCTGCAGGTTGGTATTTGACAACTGGGGCACTGTATACTACTCTTCCCATAAAGTTCACGAGCTAATTAGCACGTCCGCAATTGCCTCCACCTGGAAGGCGTGTTTAATTATCGTCCAACTCAGAGAAGTGCGCAAAGTCTCTAGTCTAGACAGAGTGTGATGTAAGCTGACCGAATTTTTTTTTTACCACCACTCCAAAAAGGGCCCGTAAGTGGGCTCTTGAGACTTGGTCATCCCTAGTCTCTATCTCCAGGCTGACAGGATTACGCTAAGGTTCCGATGCAATCTTCGTGAACACGACGTGACAGCAGATAATGAAGCGGGGTTATAGAGCTGCTTTTAAAATCGTACCCATTACATGCTCAAAGCACTGTGGTTGTGACAACTCGGCCCTTCACTAGGACGCGGAGATAACTAAGCACCTGGAAAATTGTTCTCATCTTCTACGAAGGTAATTGCCTGCAATGATTTATCAAACAACAGCTATTGTGGGCCGTGCGCCAAACGAGTCACCGAAGATTGAAGAAATTTTGCTCGATGATCTTCGTCCCGACGAGGCCGTTGTCGAAATTCACGCAGTTGGCATATGCCATGCTGACCTTGCCGTGCTCCATGGGGCCATTCCATTACCATTCCCACGAGTACTGGGCCACGAAGGTGAGAGCGCCCTCCCCCCAGAGGCTTGCAAAATTTCGTGCTCAAAAATCCTGCTCTCTCAGGCTCTGGGATTGTGAAAGAAGTTGGTGACGCTGTCAACCATGTCCAGCCTGGGGACAAAGTGATTTTGAGTTTCAACCCGTGTGGAAATTGCAGTAACTGCAAGAAGAAACTGCCGAGTTATTGTGACCACCTTGAGAAACGTCTATGGTCTGGAGTACGCCAGAATGATGGCAGTCTCACGCTTAAAACTCCGAATGGTCAATCTATTTATGGCAATTTCTTCGGTCAAAGTAGCTTCTCACGACTTGCTCTCGTTGATAAAAACTGCTTAGTCAAAATCCCTCAAACAACAGATCTAAAGCTCTTTGCACCACTTGCCTGTGGCGTGCAAACCGGGACAGGTGTCGTTTGGAATACACTTGATGTTCAAAAGGGTGATTTTATTATAGTCGCTGGTTGCGGTGCAGTTGGCATGAGTGCAGTCATGGCTGCTCAGGAACGTGGTGCTGCAATTATCATTGCAGTTGATATCAAAGATGACCGACTAGTGCTAGCAAAAGAACTCGGGGCCACTCATATTGTGAATGGGCTCGATAGCGACATTATGCAGCAAATACGTGCCATCTGCCCACTGCCCACTGGCGTTCACCATGCCTTAGATACAACCGCAGTCCCAAAAATGATCGAGTTGCTGATAGATGCGACAGGTGTACGAGGCCAAACAGTCGTTGTTGGTGCGACCCCTCTTGATAAAAAAATTGGTATTCAGCCAACCCATTACTTGAATATGGGCAAAAGGTTCATTGGAAGTGTGGAAGGGGATAGCTATCCACCAGAGGTAAGTGAATGTTTTATTCAAATCGCCCCCCCTCTCTATTGGATTGATTTCGGAGCTCTAATAACTAGTCTCTTCTCAGTCTATCCCACATCTGATAGACCATCATCAAAGGGGAAATTTGCCTCTGGAAAGAATTGTTGAGTACTATAAATTTGAAGATTTTGCTCGCGCATTCCAAGATATGCAGAGTGGACGGGTCATTAAACCAGTACTTGTTTGGGATTGAATAGATACTACTACCCAGTGACTTGAATTTAATGATACAGACCATACTGCAATCTGGTTTCGCGTTAATTCGGGCTGGCCTTAACAGTTACCTCTTCTAGACCGCAGATGTTTTGTATAGTTTCAATAAAGCAACAATCCCGGATAGTATATAACAACATATTTACCGTTTTTGGCTTTTTTTCCTACTGAGTAGGATACCGAGGAGACAGGCAACATATGATTAAGAATAGTGTCCATTTCCAATGGCTTTGGTGGACTAATACATGTACAACCTTGTTGCTAGCGAACCTTAGACAATTAATAAGTATGTCTCTCTATGCGAGTTTTTCGGCCACACGCGCTGTCAGATCTTCCACGGTCAATTCCTTGATACCAAGAAGCTTGTTGTCCGTCACATCATATGCGCCGCCATAGATATCACCCGCAAGGGCTGTGCCCGTCAGCAATTTCAACATTACTGGCATACTGAAATCTCCCGCGCGAATTTGCTCCAGGCTCTCTTTCAAAAGTTCACCCGTCTCTGCCTTGGTAATCTCCCACTTGGTTCCGGGATTCAGCTCTTTTGCAAGCCCCAACAGCTGGTTCTGAGTCCATATGACCTCGGATGCGTGCAAAATCTTGTTTTTTGTTGCATCAAAATTTTTCAAAATCGCAGCAAGTGCGGTCCCGACCACTGGCATAGAAGTCGAACTAACCCTGTTATCCCCATCATCCAGGATAGTAGCGGTGTTGTTTTTAAAGTCCAGTAGGGTGGGCATGTTGAATACGAACTCCAAGAAGGCCCCGCATGCCAGAACTGTCCAAGTAAACTCCCCAGCCGCCGAATTATCTTGAAGGTACTTTCGAATATTGGCCATTGAGCTATATAACGGAAAGCCTTCAAGCTTCGGATTAGTGCTAACACTTCCAAATTCGGAAGGAATGAAACGCTTCACGCCAGCAGCGACAGCAGCGTCAATGAGGACGGTTTGGGTGTCGATAGCTTCACCACTCACAGTGGATACAACGGCGTCAATATCTTTGAGAGCGGGTGTCAAAGATTCCACGGAAGTAAAATCTACTTCAAGAACTTCAAAGGTTGGCTCATACGCATCCGTTTTCTTGGAACGCGTGAGAACCGTGACTTGGAAGCCTGCATCTACAAGTGCTCTGAAGACGTGCTGTCCAAGAGTGCCTGATGCCTGTAGACAAGTCAGCCCACATGTGCTCTGTTCCGGTTCCGTTCTTTTTTGAACACCATACTCCAGCTATCGCGACTTTTCTAATCTCAGGCATTGCGGTTGATTCCGAAGGATCAATTGATATGTCTTAGAAAAACTTTTGGGGATAGGATCCAGTTTGGGGATTTAGAGATCAATGGGATAAGAGTGAGTTGAGCGTAATATTGCAATAGGCACATACAATCCTTTTATACCCTCCCATTATTGACTTACAATCATATAGTTACTAGGGCATTTCACACTATGGCATCCCAAAATAGGCAAGTCCGCACGCATCCCGCTCCCGATTCCGCCCCGGTCCGCATCGGGGCCCGTACCATCGCATTGACAAAGCATCTGGTCCTTTATAATCCCGCCGGGGTCCGCACGCTTTCCCCTATTACTATTACTATCTTTATTATCATTTGTTTCATTTATTCGTCAGCAATAAGTGTCAGCCATCCGTTACTAATTACTACCATGAGTCCTGCGCATCATAGGGACGTTGCTAAAAAGGCTTGTATGCGGTGTCGCAATCAAAAAAGGCGATGCGATAGAGCCATTCCTGAATGCGGACTCTGCTTGAGGTGATTATTGGCCGCGTTATTATCAATTGCCAGGCACTAAATAGAGCATCTCAGACTCCGTCGACCATGCAGGTACGAAGCATTAGGAGTTTCCACTTCGGATGTGGCTTCATCGCCTTCCTCTCGAATAGACTTGCTTCTCGGGTTGGAGGCGTTGGGACCAAACCATGTCAAAGATGCTATCGTAGAACGACTGGGGTCAATAACGCCCCATCATGTTGTGTCCGAATATATGAAATCTCTCCACCCTTGGTTCCCCATTGTCTCACATGCATTCCAGGGCCAGCTCCCATCATCTTGGAACGAGGCATCTCTCGATTTCACAATACTGGCCGTTTGCATTATGATGCTTACCTGCACTCCACCTAGCGCTTCAGAAAAAAACAATTCCTCAAAATTTAAATCCATATACCTATGTGCCAAGAGTGGGATATCGCTGATCGAAGGATTTGGGATCAGCTCCATCGAGGTTGTACAAGCGAGGATTTTCATGGCTTTGTTCGAAACTGCACACGGCTTTTTCCCAGCTGCTTCTATCTCCATTGGAGCTGCTTCAAGGGCTGCTGATGCGCTCAGGGTGAACTCTATTCCACACGTGGCATGTTTCCAGTCTTTAAATGATGTTGAAAAGAGAAAAGAGGTCGCTTTTCTCTGGTGTGGGATCCATATCTTAGACAGGCATGGATCTCTTCAACCACAGTTTATTATGTGCCGCATCAATTGACTATTCAGCGCTATAGATATATAGCAGTAGAATCCGAGCCTCGAAATTCGCTTGCTCGCTGGCCCACTAACGATTTCCACGAAGTCTTGAAGGAAGAACTCTACCCCGCTCTTCTCGAAGAAGATTTATCGAGCCCCGTCCACCAATTTTCACGTCTCTTCGAAGCCTCCACTCTCCTCGACAAAATGCATATCATTATAAAAGGCTCTACTGCAGAACACATATTCAACATGGACGAAATAATGCTTTTGGCAGACACATTGAACAATTTACGAACGATTTTAATGGGACAGGTAAATGAGGGAAACGAGAGATATTCCGGAGCCCTGGGGCTTTGCAATACGTTCGTAGACCCATTTGCCTACTGTTTGTTGGTAGGAATTAGTATTTCGGGCGCTGACCTTGATACAGGGGTCTACTTTTGTTATACGAGAACGGAGCCAAAGTTCCTACCGCTGATGAGGTAACATCAGCGTGCAGCTCAATTGCCACAATGTCTCTTAATTCCATTCTTACCTCCATAACAAACACAGTTGAGGCTTTCGTCATTGGCTTCGATATGATAGACTTCAGTCGCCTTCCCCTGTTTATTGTGTTCTCAGTGTATAAAGCAGCAGCATTGGTGACAAACAGGGTAATTATGGGACTTGATTCAAATGAGGGACTAAGGAAGTTACGAATCCTAAGGACCTTTTTGAGAATGTTGAGCCCTAGGTGGTTGTGTTGTGGTATGTCGGGCAGGATATTTTGAACTCCACGTTAGCTGACCAAGTCCGTACAGAGCGTTACTTAGAACTTCTTAATGAAGATACCACACCGAGAATCCTCAAGGCCATAGATCAAGAATATGGGTCGATCTCGATCATGTTGAGTTAGCGGCAATTGTATTCCTCTACCAGTGATTCCCATGCACCTTTATTGTGTAAGGCATGTGTAAGAATTAGAATATTGAAGAGGCTGGCCTGATGTTCCAAATCGTCACCCTTGCATTAAAATCTACTGACATTTTGATAGATTGACCATATATACCAAGTCAGAGCGACTCACTTCTTGGGGGTTGTAATTTTTGCTAGGTTTTATCAACTCTCCTATAATGAGGCCTCATCAACTAAGGCATTGTATAATGTCGGACGAAATTAAAAGGAGGCACCTTATTTCAAGTCAAAAAACCATTCATTAACTCAACAAGTGCCTGCCTAGCTACCTGCAGGCGCTTGCACTCATATCACTCTACTACATAATAAGTTACTGCATTCTGCTAATGCTATAACCTTGAAACCAAACGCAGACTACAGCTTGCTCTGGATTTCACTAACCAGCCCGCCTATCAAAGGTTGGACTAATCGCAAGACCGTCAGTGGTGTATTGAATAGGCTTGGGGCGAGGATGAGGGGGGTAGCGAGCGCGGGCCTTTTTGCGCGAGTTGCGCGGTTCTATGCAGACTTTCTCCAGAGATGATAAAAACACTCGACCCGTATCAAGTAAAGCCTGCATGATATCCGTGTGGCCGTGCCTCTTGGCTGCAGCGAGGGGGGTATATTTGTTGTCACATACGTGATTTGGTTCGGCGCCTGCTTCTAACAAAAGCTTCACGACCGACAGATGGCCACCCTCGGCAGCTAGGTATAGAGGAGATTCATTGAAACAATCCACGGGGTCTGGGTCCGCCTGGTGTTCTAACAAGTTCTTAACAACATCTCTAGACCCATTTTGGGCTGCCTCATGTAGGGCAGTCCGTCTAAATGAATCACAATGATTGACCTGTATTTCTGGCGCAGCAAGAAGTAGTTCGATAATATCAGGCAAATCCTCATGGGCAGCTGCAATAAGTACACTCTTCTTATCATTCCCACCAAGGCATTTGCGGCATCTAGCTAGTGCGTTGACATTGACACGTATACTCGGGTGCCGCAGAAGACACTTCGCTACTGTAACACATTTGGAATCGACGGCCGTGTACAGCGGTGTGTGACCAAGATGATTAGGACGTTCAGGATCAATACCAGGTGCATCTAGCAACAGTTTGACAACTTCGAGATGTCCTTTACCAGAAGCAGCTACAAGAGCCGGCCATCCATGGGAAGCCAGGTTTGGATCAACGCCTTTGGTTGAAAGTAGCAGCTTCACTAACTCCACATGGCCATTTTCAGACGCGATTATGAGGGGAGAGCCTTCATGATATCCTCTTGGGGACGGGAAATTTGGGTCGGTGCCCTCTTGTGATAAAATTAAAGACGCAATATTTGCATGGCCATGTACAGCAGCGCAGATGAGGCCAGCATGGAGAATTTTTAGCCGATCGGGGCATTGCAGACTAGCCTTGATAGATATCTGGGCAGTTTCAACTACTCCATAACATGACGCCCATTCAAGGGACCTTTTGCGGTTTAGAACATCGTAGCGATACAGCAAGTGGATCAAGATCCTATGGAAAGTACGGTTCACTCTAGTAAGCGAGTTGATATCCCAGGACTTCTCCAGGTGGCTTGCAATCATTTGCAGAATTTCAATAGGAAGGCCAAGTAAGGTGGACATGCTAGCATATCGCATTCCACTTCAGAGGATATGAGCAGCACTTGAAACAATAATGTAGGTGATGTCGTTTTCAGACAAATTGCGGAGTTGCTTGCGGCAAGATCTTGGCGTTGTTACAAAACTGTCATATGATCTCATCATCAGAGAGCTCTGCTTTAGCGCTTTTTTTCCTCCAATCAAATAAGTCAGGTAGAATCTACCCTAGTTTCTGACAGGTTCCACCGTAACCCGCATGGAAGGCGGACAATCAGCACTCAATAATCCTGCTACGTATCTTGGAGACGAAAGTGAATGCAATCGCAATGCCCAAATTGACGCCGTGTTGGCCTAGTTACGAGGTAACTCTTTTTCTTTTTTTCTTTTTTCAAATTAGCTGCAATTATCCTATAGTCATTACTATTGATACACAAGACATTGATATCTTTAAATGTTCAATGTTGTGGGAAACATATATTCATACCTTGCTTCACTGAAGCCCTTCTAGTGATAATCATTAAAAATCTAGTGCTGGCACATCACCAGCGATGAAAACTCTTATCTAGCGGGTTTTTGTAAGTAGTTCTTCTGCAATAAAAGCTAATAATATCCAAAATCAATACACTCCTTCAGTAGTGGTTGATGGTGGCATTAATGATATAAACAACTGACATGTATTTATGGGTATATATGCCTTGCTTTGGCACTATATGTATATGCTGAAATTTTATATTATTAGCTGTTCTATAACTGCTTGTTAAGGTGAGTAAAGTTCTGTTTAAGAGTTAAATTTGGATAGTATTATAGTTGCAATATTCCTGGGAGACTAACTACAGAAAGTACAGATGATGCTTGCGATAACTAAGAAGATGAAACCAAGAAGACGATTTGGTATCGAGGACACTTATTATGTCTGTCTGCCTCATTCTCGCTCGTTGGATTATTTTATGTTATTTTCTTACAATATGTGTGTATCGCCTTTGATGTGGGGGTTTATCTATTGGTTCTGCATAGATTAGAATTGTTAAATTCTATGCTATAGGTGAAAAAGAAAGGTAAAAGCCAAATGAAATGGATGAGAGAAAAAAAAAAGTCAATATGTCATTTGCTGAACGGTCCTCACTCACTGTTCCAGTTGCCATTGTAATAAGTACTAGAAGACGCGGCCAATTACCCGGAGTCAGAAAAAAGTCCTTAAAACTGGTTTCTAAATTTTCTTCTTCCGGTTGTATGGCATGACAAATTTCCTGATACTCGTAGGACACTAGCTCATCTGTATGGTCATCATTGGCGTGATATTTGGCTAAAATTTGAAGAGCCTTTTCTGTTTGATGGTGATGAACAAGCCACTAGTAATATATTAATATACATGCGCAACGACATCATATCATATGGTGATACCCTGGGACTCTCAAGAATGGTGAAAAGTGACAATAGGAGACAGATGGGAGCCACAATTTGAAAAAGGCATGGTGCTCGCCGTGCCAAGTTCGTGAATCCCCAATTGAGCGGACCATCTGAGATCGAACTGTTAGGAGGGTATTAAAAGTAACGGCCCAAACGGAAAGGGGGTCCCGCAACAAAACCATGCTGCCACAACCGATCCTACATCGTAATTGGAGTAGAAACTGCAAGACAACATTCTGTTACAAATTCTCTTAGCTGATAAGCGCACGTAAATATTTCGGCGAAAACTTACGCTCGTAGTCGCGGGTGCGCTATTTCTTGAAGCAATGCAATTGCTGTGAGTTTTCCAAATGGACTTGCAGCACTAGTGGAAATGGACACAACGTTAACTAGGCGTAGCATATAAAGAGGACGTAGATTATTTTTACCCCATGATAACGCGTCCTGCAATGAACATTCCTCGACTTATTGAAAATGCATTTACTGGGGCGCCGGAGATCTGTAATGTTACCGCGGGCCCTTGTTGCAAATATGTTGGAAGTCTTACCAGAACAAGTCAGCCTATGGCAATAGCAATCTTTCTTCCACATCTCAAATTGACCGCAGAATAGAGAAAAGGAGTTCTAGACAAAACAACCTTTAGATGAAGTTAAAACATCAAGGATGACATGGTACTCATACACAATCCCGGCTATGTTATCCTTCACGTTAGTTCAATATATAGGCAGCAGAGATATTGTCGACATACGGAGAAAAAGACTTGCTGAAATAATACCCGAATCGTTACTGGGTGGGGTATCAAAATAACTAGTTCATTGTGGCAATGCTTGTAGTCCATTGAGTAGAGATGTATCGTCTCTGAGCCCGGTTTTGCGACATGCAACGACACCGTACCTGTCGACAACTTCACAAATTTCCTTATAAAGTTCCTCGGAAATATCTTTGCTCCAATCGACACCTTCCAGTTCACATCCAAAGGTTGGGTGAATGGGGGTAACTTTAAACTTGAACGTAGGTGTCAAGAATAGAGCTAGAATAGGATCCTCGATTTTGAGAGGAATCCATGTGGGAGTAGGCGTGACGGTAATTTTATTCGTGGCCATGTTGACGGAATAACAAAAATAAATCAATAATGTGATTATTTGGCTTCCTAAACTCAATTGTGGTCCTAACCAAGGCCCGTCCGTCTGCTATCTTTATCTGCGAACGACTCCAAAAATTCCAAAAAGGCGATCCGCCAATGCGGCATTTCCGGGGTAAAGAGAAAGGTCCGAGAAAGTCGGAAACCAGACCCACCATTAGATACGAGAATGCGGGGGTCCCACCAGTCAACCAACAGGCAGGAGACGTTCCGATGAACTCGGAATTGCCTTGACGTCAAAATATCTGTCTCGATAAAGACATGCCAATCCCTGCTGCATTCATTGTGTATTCTTCATACCCCAGACTATTCCCTCCAAACTTTGAACCCCGGGTCTTCATCCCCAGGGTTATTAGCATTCAATTCGTGATATGACAAGATGCCAGACAACGAGGGCAACAACAACAATCCAGATTCGTGGAAAGACCCTTGTCGTCGATATAACGTGTTCCATTGTGTTTGTTTGTACTGGGGAGTGCTTTTTCTTGGCCAAGTATAAAAATCATAGATATGCTGCAACACTGAACATATTGCTTACTTTTTAACCTCCATAAGATACGAGTCCAATATCAAATTCTCTGCCCTTTTTGGCGATTTGGACGATGTCAGGCCTTACCAGCAGGCCGGGCGTGTGCATCGTTTAGCATACCCCGAGCTTTTTGATGCGGGCAGTATAGATCCTCACACCGGTGATGTGGCTCCGCTGACGGCTGCTCAGGTGATTGGAAATAAGGTAACTTTCTTCATTATTTTTCTATGTTTTAGTTCCTACTAATTCCCCATATCTGATCGATATAGGGTAACGAGCAATTCCATGTTGACTCCTCTAACGGGCGCCGAGCGGGTCATTCACTGCTCCTTGCCCACGTCTTGCCTCCAAAAGGTACTGGTGGCTCAACACAGGTAATAGAAATGGGTCGCCATGCAAAGGAGAATGTTTCTAACAAAAGGTCCCAGAGGCGATTAAACGGCAGATCGTAAACTTGGTTGCAAATCATTTACTTTTTCATTCGCGCAAAAAGGCGGTTCCAGACTGCTTCAAGGACACCGACCCAAGCAAGCTGCCCCTTAGTAAGCATAAGTTGGTACAACTTCACGAATGGAGTGGACGCATGGTGCGCTTTACCCGATGCTACCTAGGATGGATGAATTTGAAGTTATGGTAGGCTCGCTAGCTATGCTTCTACTCCTCCTTTTAAAGAGAATCCATGGGCTAACACAGTGAATCTTACGTTTATTGAGGAGATAACGTCTCCTAATGACATCCTTGGTCATACTAAAATACGGACTGCCCTGAAGCTATATAGCATTAGAGTTGTAATGGGCGAATATATCAACAACCGCGTTATGCTCAAACAGCTTCTTCAAGCTAATACTCTTAATATAGGGTAACTTAATGCATGCCGCCTAGTCTTTATTAATGAGATCCTAGCTGTGCTTTTGATAAGCGTAAAATTTGGTATTCTTGTAGTACCGCACTCAGGCTGTGTAGGAATGGTTGAACTCTGCTTTTATATAAGTACCATTGATTATGTGGCTATTTCTGGCAAAAAGAGTATTCTTGAGTACACCGATCATTTGCATGAAGCCTTCAATGCACCGGCAACAATAACTCAGGACGGGATGCACGTCACACCCACGACTTCCGGCTACTCGTGCGATGTTCATGAATCCGTTTTTAATGAGTTCGAGTACCCAGATGGAAGCTTCTGGAAGTCAACCAAAAGTTGAGAGATGTTAAATGATCCCTGGAGGGGCACTCTGGCGGAGCATACATTATAGACTAGCGCTAACTCTTGCATCTGCTCATTCACCCTTATTTCATATTGAAATAATAGTGTGGTGCATAGCCCTTTCAAATGTTGTCAAAAGTCCAATCACTACGTCCACATATGCCCCCTAAAACCAGCAACCAAAGTCTTCATATACCAGAAAGGTAATAGACCTATAAAATGGAAATACATCAATATGTATTTCCCCATTTCCAAGTATATGCCAATGCCAACCTGTTTTATATATATATTAATTGATAACCATCAATTGATACTTCTCAGTTGAGCTACATCACCGCCCTCACAAACGTTTAAACGCCTCACTACATATATAACTTTAAATTTTACTAAGTAATATTGTATACTAACTTTATCATAATATATTTCCTTGATATTATTACAAACTTCAATACATAGTACATATATATATAAGCCAATTCAACATAAGTATTAGATTACTCTAATAATATAGACAGTATCTAAGTATCAAGAATATATACAACAAAAAGCTATGACCAATAGCAATGCAAAAGAAAAATGTGAGTATAACCTTTAATAACCCTAATAGCCTACTGCTACTGATAGCTAGCTATCATTATGGTTTAGTTCAAGAAAGATATGTTTTTTTCTCTTGTTGCTGTATAGATCTTATATGTACAACCACATGCAGTGTTAGAAAAAAAAAAAAGACGCAGGGGCACGACATATAAGTTTTATATGAATCATTGCAATATACCCTTTTAGATCCAGAATAGCATCCAAGTTTATTTCTCCATGGCACTGCATGTAGCACCACAACTGAACACCGCTTTTTTATCTTCAGCTCAACCCTAGGATCATTCATAAATCTTCATCTACTAGTCTATAAAGTCCTTCAAATTGTTCATATGCCTCAGGGCCAACCTACGGTCATACGCAAGCAAACAAAGAAAAGATATTATTACAACTTGGGTCGGAGATTCCAGAGCTAGTGCAGGGAGAACCCTACCAGCCGGACAGCCCTCAATAGTTGGCTTTATTAATGAATTAGATGTCGAGTCAGCGAGGACCTCTCTTTTACTTATTATAGTTATTATTCTTTCTTTAGGAGATAATAAGATATTTTCACCAAGGGCTCAGCGATCAAACGAAAAATTTTTATTCTTAACGTTTCTGATGAGTGTAATCATCCAAATCTCCAGACGCCCCATTGCCCCAAACAATCTCCTGCCTACTGGAAATAATAATTGAACGACGCTGATCTTTTGGGGTCAAAAGCAATGTGGTCTTCGAAGTGGTCGATTTCTTTTCTTGCGGAGGATTGGGAGCCTTGTTTACTCCGTCGAATGAATTCGATATGGGCTTATACTTCCAATTATTTGTGACTAAAACAGCGAGTGAAATCTTCGAGTATTTATGCATTAAGATTATGATACAAGAGCTGGTCCATCTAAAGCAGCTCTTATACACTGTAGCTTTCTATTTTTATAATAATGAACCACTTTATACCACAGAATATCATAATTATTATTGACTGTGGGCTTTTACAATAATATCGTCTGTTCTGTCACATTTTACAATCACGGACCATACTAGGACTTTCTACACAACAATTGTCTAGGAACTCTTGGGTTCGGACACAATGCAGGCTTGCACTAAATTCTTCTTACTACCAAATTCAATGACACCCTACCAATCCTACCCTAAGGGTGTTACTACCACCATTAATCATTTTTTTTAAAATTCGTATGCGGGCTCCACAAATTGCTGCCATTCGTTCTGGGGTTTAGCTTAGCGTCAACTGAATCGCTCACGCTGATTTCGGCCCCCATTTGTTTTGACCAACTGAAGGCTAGCTCATTGAATAATTGTACGCACTTGTTTCAGTAATTGGAATACCTTTGCAAAAATACACTCCTGGTTGACACTATATATTTCATAATCTGCTAGGCAGCAGGAAAACTATCAGTATACTCTTCCTAAATTTCCTACCTTACCTTATACGAGACGATTGGCTATTCTATACTCCCACTTGAAGAAGCGAGGTTCATACTATCTTTTTAACAAATATGCCTTCAAAGGCTATCAAAGAGAAAGGAACCATCCAAAATGGCAGCATTATTCGCTGGGCTTTCATCCTTGAGGCCATTGCCACCACCGGAGCCGGCGTTTTGGTTCTCAGCTCCCCCGATGTCATGCTCAACTATTTAGTTGACGAGCAGGCTGATGGAAACATCATTACACCGCTTGTCAGAGACTTGACGCAATGGATTGGCGGGCTATCTCTAGCCTTTGCCATCGCGTGCCTTTTTGCAATACCCAATACGAGGAACGCTCTGGCCCTTCGAGTTGCACTTTACTGGATTCTAGGTTCTGGAGAAGCACTGATGTGTGGCCTTTTCTTTTGGCAGCTGTGGATTGGCCGTGGACTAGAATCTGCTGAAAAGGGACTGACTGATGGTGGCCTCTTATTGGGAGTACAACAGATGGCACCTATGGTTGTTTGGAGACTGTTTGCATTGGTGGCTAAACCGCATTGGTTTGGAGAATGGGCTATTGCCAAAGACCATAGTGGCTAATTTGACGAGGGATATTTGGCGGATATGATTGCCAATTGATGGAAAAGAGCTTCAAATATTGGGTCGTTTATTTTGCGCCCACATAATCTACGCCAAAAACTAAGGTAGAATAGATATGCATACCATTCAGAATCCATGTACTTATCAATAAAAACGTTGTCTAGTTGCTATTTCTATAACTCATCAGCACTCCCCGAAGGAACACTGCTCCATGCAGACTGAATACGATGGACTGCAATCTTATACAGCATTCCGCCAATAAATTTCAAGCTACTCCAGGTGAAGAGTCTTGCCAGCCCCTCAGACGCCATTTGATTTTGCTAAGTTAAACCCATGCCTTGCGAAAACGAAGATTTATTACCAACTTCACCTCCGACAACGCTATCCACAAATCCACCAAATCCATCGCCTCCAAAGAATGGCATTTCGTACGCAAGATTTCTATGCGTGACATTGAATTCCCATTGTCGGTCTTGCCCTGGATCGACCATGTGTAGTCGGTATCCGGTGCTCTGATCGTCGAATGATCCATGGCTAACGGTTTGATTTTCATGAATGTGGTATGTTCGTGTGAAATCAACGTAAGGGAATAAATTTTCATTCAGAGATGTCGGAAGTGTAGAGTTTAGCATGCGCATGCTAGAAAAGACAACCTTCCCATTTTCTGTGACCACAACAGAGATACGTCCTTCCGGCATCTGCTGATGATTGTATAAATCGTCGTCCTTTGTGACAACATGCCATAAGACAAATGAATACTGCCCCGCAGTGCCTCTGGAGAATGTCCAGTATCGGATAATTGAGTCTAGGCGAACAGTTCCATAATGACGACCGTGACCACCAAAACCCAAAAACTTCAACGGTGTAGAATTGATCGTGAAATTGGTTGACACGGTACCAGCAGGTATTCCCTCAGTCCAGTAGTCATTAGGGCTTAGCGAAATGGGACCAGTAGGACTGGGAAAAATCTGTCCATCTGCATATCGAGGAGAAGTCGTGGATTTTATCTTGTATGTTCCTTGCATAAAAGGTGTGTCGATTGTAAACATGGCATCCTCGAGGTCGGGTGAAATGGAGAATGTGTACGAGCGATTGGAGGATCGCCATGTTCCGTTGATAGCATGGCTGCTGGCGCTGCTGCCAGCGGTGCAGTCAATGATTGTAGATTCATCAAGGAAGTCTTGGTGATTAAAAGAAGTACCATTTTCCCACACAGCATATAGCAAGATATAGAGATTCCCACGTCCAAAGAGCGAGAAAGTCGGGTCCCGAAGGAACGCAATGGTGAGACCTTCAGTGGCTTTGTCGGAAACGCTGTCAAAGTACCATCCCTCCCAGGCCGTTTCATTGATAGACTGTAAGTTGACTGACTCGAAAGACTCGATAGGGGAAGGAGCAAAGGGAACCGAGCCTTTCTCTACTTGGTATGCAGTCAAATGGCTGGTTCTGCATTGTGTGGCACTGGTGACAACATAAGATGCGAATGTAGAGAGAATGAGAAGAATATTCATAATGGTCAATAAATTTGACAAAATGATGCTAATACGGGTAGGATAATGACCATTTTTGGGAACCCAGGAAGAGAACCTTAGTCCTTCTCTTATCACAAAACTGTTTATTTCTGCGCCAAAGTACAACACAACGAATTACCAATGTTGGCCCAAAATGTAACAAACGGTACGATACTTACCATCAAAGATACACTGTGGCGAAAATGTGCAAAGAGAGAACGGGAACCCAACAATCACCTAGTTCTGCTGTGCCTATGGATCCAGTTGACGAAAATACCCCTCAGGATAACGGGGCGCGGTATGTGTTGGTCAACGGTGGTAGTTCTGCCTCGGGACTGATGGCTATTCAATTAATTCAGTTGTACGTGTTCTATTTTTTCTTTTCACGGGTTCTCTCTTCCCCTTCGACTTTGGCATTGTAGAAATATTAGAAATACTAGAAGAGATAATCATACCCAACATAAATGTGTGCGAATAGGTCGGGTTTCAGACCGCTTGCAACATGTTCGTCTGCCAAATCCGATATCGTGAAGTCCTACGGTGCCGAGGCCACGTTTGACTATAATATAACCGACTGCTCAGAGCAGATACGGGTATATACTAAGAGGAGTCTGCGATATACTCTTGACTGTATTACCACACCATCATCAAGTGCTCTGTGCTTAGCATCCGTCGGGCGTGTCAAGGGGAGATACACGTCGTTGGACCCGTTTGGATCATCCTTGAATACAAGATCTAGCACCATAACGAAAAGCTGGGTATTGGGCCCAGCTGTAGCGGGCAAAAAAGTCTTGTGGCCGGAACCATATAACTGGGATGTTGTGCCGGGGCTCAGAGAGTGGGCAAATACATGGTTCTCTACTGCGCAAGACCTTATATACAACAAACGGCTCAAAGCATGTCCTTATCGTGTTGATGGGAAGGGATTTGGTGATATTTTACTTGGCTTAGAAAAACTTAGGGATAAGAAAAGTCAGGGAGAGAAACTCGATTATTCTTTGTAAGGATAACATGATGGTCTATTGCTACTTATATTTAACAAGGAAAGAAATTAGGAAGCAAAGGTGAATATATATATAGCATATGTGCAGGCGACGCAGTCCATAATATCCAAACAATCCCTCATCGTACCAGTTGAAACTATAGCAGCGCCTCCAGTTGTTCCACCGTTTTGCTAGAAGTAAGCTTCTTAGAAATGAGACTCTCTTTTATACTATAAGTGTTAGTAAAAGCATATATAACCGGATTAACCCTTGTGACAGTTAATACTCACTCTGCATATAGACTCCAAGAGTCGATTGCTTCCAACAACTCCGATGAGGATGTGCTGTCCCCAGCTTTGCATGCCGTCGAGGTATGTGGTGAGCCAGAGGAGGACCCAAGTAACGTCAATGAAGATTTTCAACCAGATATTCATTCTGTTGTATGTTTGTACGTGAACGAAATCTCGGTGAGAGCTGAGGTAACAAAATTTGGTAAGAAGACCCTGGGCGATATGGAGTGTTGCTGCAGAAGTGACTGGAACTTGTTGCTCCAAAATGTAAATAATAAGTCGCCCTTAACAACTTCAGCAATTACCGAGGCAATGAAAGAGAGAAAAAACCTGTCATAGTAGTAGTGGCAATGTCTTTCAATTCCTAGCTACTGTAAGTGGAGCTGTAGCCACACGTGTATCAATCCACGTTATCATGAAGCTACAGTAGCAATATTCTCGTTGATCTTGTCTTACCAACAGTAACCCAGAATGAATGTTCCGTTGGCGTAATAGCTGTTGTTGGAAATTGATCCTAAGACAAAAAGACAAGCCGGTACTCTTGGAACCTAATACTGAGGTAGTCTCTCGAACCATTTACTAACGTAGCACGGCTCCGGAATCCATGTAGGGGCCGGTTATACCTGAGAGCTGTTAATAATAATTGGGACCATTTTTTGGTCTATCTAGCAGTCCTAATCGTGTTACCGAAATTGACAAGGGTGTATTTTATTTTATACTACTGGAATGGAGTGCTCCTTCCAAATACGTTGGGTGGCTGCTACGCTAAGGACGCCAATAATGGAGGTTATACGCAATTATCATCGTCCAACAGCCCTATCCACTGAATGCAGGCCCGTTGGAAATAGTTTCATGGTGGAGTGGGTACAATATCAATTGATTGCTACATATAATAACACCGATGATACTGTTTCTATGTGTGCAAGTCAATTACCTTTTTAGGATTGATCACACGATTATCGTCGAACGAAGCTTCTTTATCAAAGTGTTGTATACGGATTCTGGCGGCCGTTCTAAATTCGCCTTTTACTAGTTGCCGGAACTCCGCCAGCTTTAAAAACCGGTACATTTTTCTTTATAGGTTAGCCTGTATACGTTTTATGGGTAATTTTTAGCTAATAAAATGCTATTGTCGGAAATTAGGTTGGTTTTTACCCAGTAATTCTCGGCAATAATAATTCAAATTATTAGAACGATAGAATCGATATTCTTATAATTATTGAGACGGTCTTTCTGTCACCTTATTTACTAAGAAATTTGTCTGAAAATCCTCATGCTCAAGCGTGTTTTCGTATAAATGGTCAAAATCCTCGTTCCTCGTTCCGCTGCCCAATCGGATAGTCGCGATAACGTAATCCACACCCGAACGGATCACACATCCCCTAACGCGTCAACTTTATTAATTTAATCTCACTCAACGCGCCACTATGCCCCCAATTTACACAGAAATTCAAAGAAAATTAGTTGAATAAGAAGGCAGAGTATTACTTATAATTTTTACTTTTTAGAATTAAAAAATCTTATTTATTTGTCAAGCGGTGTATATTTATAATATACTATATATAACTCTTTTATACTAATTTTATAGCATTTTAATAAAGACTAAAAAATATATAAATAGCTATAAGCTTTTAAAATTTAAAAAGAAATTATTTATAAAATAAATTCTTAATTTTAATAAATATAGTTTACCTTTTTAACCTATTCTAGTTTTGTGAGGCCGTGAAGCCTTCGGTGCGCACCATGTGCCGCATCTCGCTATACTAGCCTCATAGAGAGCTTGCCAAGCCACTAAACGGAAATATATATATATCCTGACTTTTATACAGAAAATACTAAAGATTAGTAATTAGTTTGACTATATAGTAAACTATAGTTTTACTATTAAATTCTATTCTTATCTATTTTTTATATATTATTCTTATATTCTAATTACTTTTTATTTTTAAAAGAAAAGCTAGCAAGTGTTAGAAAATATAATTATTATTAAAAGTATTTCTATTTTAATTAATTTTATTAAATAGATTATATCTATAAAAAATATTTAATCTAATATATTAGAAATATTAAGTAAGACTATAATAGAGTTAAATAAAAGCTAATCTATTAATAAAGATTTAAATCTAGAGATAATATAGCTAATCTTAAAATAAAAACTTAACTATATATTAATAGAAGAATTTTAAGCTATAAAAATATAACTAGATTAGAAGCTTTATATTATAAATTTAAAATAATAAATTTAGCAAATTTAAACACAGCTATAAAGTATATTAATATCAATAAGCTCTATATAGTAGTTGAATTTAGAAATTAAAAACTCTATTAATAATAGCTATAGAGAAAAGAGACTATAAATTAATATAATTTCTATAAAAAAATATCTAATAAGATTTAAATTAAAGAAATTTTATAGTAGAAAAACTCTAACTAAACTTAAAATATTTATAAAATATATAGAATTATAATTTAATAAATATCTAGAGTAGTATAACTAGTATTTATATTATAAAATAGATAAGGCTTTAGATAATTTAAATTTAAAATAATTTTTTAACTTTAATATATATTAAAAGAAAAAGAAATTAAAATAAATTATCTAAAAAGATTTTAAAATGCATTTATAATAACTATTTTATAATTTTAAACTCTTTTATATTATAACTATATAGAATTATAGTGATGCTAAGTAACTAAAAAATTAATTAATATAAAAATTTACTTACTATTTATAAATCTTAAAGAATTAGATAAATATATAATATACTAAAAAATAATATATAAAATTTTTTATAGTTAAAGTCCTATAGCTAATATAAAATAAATTATAAAAGTATTTAAAAAAACTCTAAATATATAAAAATATAATTTAATTTTTATAAAAACTAGAAAATACTATATCTAAATATTAAAAAGTAAAAAATTTTTAATATTAAAATAATTAAGATAGTAATAGTAATAGATTCTAAATAAATTTAAACTTTTACTATATAGAACTAAGAAATCTAATAAATAATAATAAAAAGTATAATTAGTTCCTTTTAAAAAAGAAAGTTATTATAAAAAAAAGTAGTAGTAAGAATCTAAAAAAAAGAAAATATAATAAACTAAAAAATAATTAAGCTAGGTTTATTTATAATTATTATAATAAAATAAAGTATTAAAAGAAAGAGTATTATAAAAAAGAATTTAATAATATATAAAAAATATTTAAACTATTAAAAAACTAAAACCTTAATATTTATATATAGTAATAGTATTAGAGATAGTATAAAAAAATAATTTTAAAAAAAAGTAACTATTAATTATAAAAATAAAACTTTTTAAGCTACTAGACTTTATAAAAATATAGATTTTTATTAATAATAAAGTTTAAAGTAATTTTATAAACTAAAAATTTACTAAGAAGTTTATTAAAGTTATTAAAATTACTTTAAGATAAATAAAAGCTATTAATAAATAAATTATCTAAATATATAAATAATATTATATAGATATAAAAATTATAAACTTTAATAGTTTAATTTAAATTAACAAATATACTCTTTATATAATAGATATTAAAAAATATAATATAATCCTTAGTATACTTTAATTAAAAAAAGTAAATTTTAATATAGATTAAATTATAAAATAGTTTAAATATTAAATTTATATACTAGCTAAATAAATAAAAATAATATTCTTTTATAAAGTATATAAAAACTTAATAGTTAAATATATAATATACTAAATAGATCTTTAAGATATATTAAATATAAATTTATACTTATATACTACTTATATTCTAAAAAAAAATAATAAAGTATATATTATAGAAATATTACTAGATATAAAAATATTTAAAATAGATAAGCTTTAACTATTAGAATATTTATTTAATTATATAAATATATTCTTAGAGGCAGCTATTAATATATTATTTAAATATATAGAATATAATTATACTATAGATTTAAAATTAAAAGAAATTTTTCTATATAAATCTATATATAGACTTATAAAAATTAAATATAAAATTTTTAGAGATTACTTAAGTAAAGTATAAAAGAAAGATTAGATTAGATTATTTAAAAGTTTTATAGAAGTCTTTATTCTATTTATATTAAAGAAGAATAACGAGCTTTAACTATATATAGACTATTAAAGGCTTAATGCTATTATAGTAAAGAATTATTATTTAATTTTATTAATTATAAAGATATTAGACTACTTTATAAAGATAAAATATTTTATTAAATTGAATTTAAAAGATATATATTATTATATTAAAATTTAAATAAATAATAAATAAAAAATTATTTTTCAAACTCAATATAGCTATTTTAAATATTAAATAATATTATTTAGTCTTATTAATATATTAATTATATTTTAGATATATATTAACAAAGTAATATTAGATTTATTAAATATCTATATAGTGATATACTTAGATAATATTATTATATATTTAAATAATCTATAGACCTATAAGGCCTAGGTGTGAAAAATTATAAGTTAGTTAAGAAGTTATAGCTTATATTATAAATAAAATAAATATAGCTTTAAAGTAAATACTATAAAATATTTTAAATTTATTATAAATTTAAAGAGAATAATAATAGACTCTAATTAGGTTTATATTATCGCAGAATAATCTAAATTATAGTTAGTTAAAGAGGTATAATTATTTTTAAAATTTATAAATTTCTATTATAACTTTATATTTTAATTCTTATATATATTAATGCTATTATTTAAATTAATAAAAGATTTAGCAAAGAGAATAAAGTATAATATTTATAAAAATAATACTACTAGTAAATTCTATATAATAATAAAAACTAAAAAGTCTTTTTTAAATTTAAAATAAATATTTTAGTATAAATCTATACTAAAATACTATAATCTAGTACTTTAAATAAGTATAAAAATAAATACTTTAAATAAAGTCTTAAAAATAATAATAATTTAGTTATTTAAAGATATTTAATAGTACTTAATAGCTTTTTAATTTTAAAAGTTTAAAAGATTAGAGATATACTATAAAGTATATAATTTAGAACTTTTAGTAGTAATAAAAGCTTTTTAATACTAATAATAATACTTAGAGAATAGTTAATATATAATTAAAATCCTAATAGATTATAGTAATCTATAGTATTTTATTACTATTAAAATATTAAGTAGATATTAGACCTAATAAATAGAATATTTATTAGTCTTTAATTTTAATATAGAATACTATCTAGAATTAAAAAATTTTATAAATATATTAAATTGTTATTTAGATTATATAGATAATATTAAAGAAAATATAATAATATTTTTAACTCTATAGGAAAAGCTATAAAAAAATTATTTTAAAAAGTAAAAATAAAAACTAAATTTTTTAAATAACTAAATTATATCTATAAATATATTAGTATAAATATAAAAAACTAAAAAGATATCTTTTTTTATTAATAAAAAGAATTCTTATAGGCCTAAAGAGAGAAATATTTTTATAGATAAGAATATTATTACTAGTAATATAAAGAGTTTAGAACTTTTAATACTATAGTTTTTAGTAACTAAAGCTATAAGAACTAAAATAGTTTATTTAGAAATAAAGTTTAATATAGAGAATCTCTTTTAAATATATTAGTAAGAGGATATCTTTATATAAAAGAAGTTAAAAGAACTCTATAAAAAATAGACTAAAGATTTAATATAAAGTATTAGAGAATATAATCTTTTTTAATATAAAAAGGCTATATATATACTATTTAATAAAGTTTTATAGTTAAAAATTATAAAGAATAACTATAATAATATATAGAAAGACTACTTTAGAAAAGTCTATATAGTAGTAATTATTTATTAGAAATATTATTAACTAATATTAAAAGCTAATATAGACTATTATATCTATATTTATTTTATATATTAATAAATTAAAGTATATAAATACTAATAGTATAAACTATTTAAGTTACTATTAATTCTATTAGAACTATTTAAAATAATAATTATAAATTTTATAATAGAATTACTATTTATAGAATAATAAAGAGTGATAATTAACGTTATATTAATTATTATTAATTTATTTTTAAAGTATACTATCTATCTGCTAATATAAAAAGTATTATTAACTAAAAAATTAGTAAAGTTATTTATTAAAAATCTAGTATAATAGATTATATTTTTATAATATATTATTTTAGATTAGAATAAGCTATTTATTAATAAATTTTAATAAACTATATATTACTATTTAGAGATATAGCGCCGACTATTAATAATAGTCTATTTATAAATAAATAGATAGATTAAATATTAAAATTAACTTATAGAGTACTTTCTTTAATATTATATAAATTATAAATAGATAGACTAGCTATAGTAGATTTTACTAGTATAGAATATATATAATAATAGTTAGTATAGCGTTATAGAGTAATCTGTGAGGATAATATATGGAAAGCAGGCAAGAATGGGATTCGATGGCAAAGCTATGGTTCGCTATGTAGTCAAACTGATTGCTGACCTTCGGCATCCCTTGTGCGAAGGTCAGGATATATGTGTGTTCCTGTTTAGTAGCTTAGCAAGCCCTCTATGAGATTAGTGTAGTGAGGTGTGGCATATAGTGCGTACCAAAGGCTTTATAGCCTTATATTATCTCTTCTTTTCTAAGAATCTGTGCTAATAGTATTCGTATAAGTTCTTTTAGAAGATATAAATAAACTTAAATATTATTATTGCGGAGACTAGTATATATAGTATAAAGACTTATCTATATATATTATTGATATATTGTTTATAGATTAGTTTATTATTTATTTCTTTTTTCTTAACACTAAATAGTCTATTATGTTGTTATTAGCTTTGTTTCTAGTTTCTTCTACTTCTTCTCTACTCCTTTATTCGTCTATTTTATTTAAATATAAGTATTATGTCTCCCACTAGTTATTTTATATTATTTACAATATATAGTTAAACGTTTACTTAGTTTATTATTTACTAACGGTTTATAGAATAGCTCTAAAAAAAAAAACTTTTTATTACTTTTTAGCTAAATCACTGATTACTTTCTTTTTAAGTAGAGATATTTCTATCTTTAGCTATACTAGATTAATTTATTCAGCTAGTAGTATGCCTATTAATATATTATATTTTATAGTATAAAAATAGTTAGCTAAAAAGTTACTTATTAAGAAGAATAAGTCTGCTGCTGTTTCTCTTTTTATAAAGAAAAAGAAGTAGGTGTGCTCTCTTTCCTTTATTAAAGCTGATAGAGATGATGATAATAACAAGAACGATGATGGCGATAAAGAAGAAGGCGAAGCTTTGTTGTTTAATACGCTAACCCTCTTGTCTTATAAGTCTTATATATGTTTTTTAAAGGTGTATTTTCTGCCTTACTAGCGCTATCTTTAGTAACTAACTATTAATTCTAATCTAGAGTGCTCTAGTCTTGATTTTGAATCTTATTTTTACTATAAGAGGATAAAGAAATCTATAGCTAAATATTGCTTGGTAAATATTTTATTTATTTATATATTATTATAGATACTAATGCTTAATAGGTCTCTATAGAATAGCTTAACTAGGCTATATAGATTATTATACTAATAGCGAAATGTATTATTAATTAGAAAGATACTATTAAGATATTAGATATAGTGATATATTGTTAGTCTAAGCCTTATTTGACGAAGCTTTTATTTAATATAGGTAGTTCTACTTCTGTTATAGTTAAATAAAGTGATTTATTTATTATTATAATAGTGAATTTTTTGTTTCTAATCTAATAGTCTCTGAGTAGATATTTTGTTTTTTTTAGCGGCTCTATATTAAGAGTTACTGTTTTATATAGACTAATTATATCGCTCTATATATAATATAGATTATCTATTTTTAGTTATAAAGATCTTTTTAGTAGCTATAGCACTATATTTAATTTTAAATTTATATATCTACTGGCTAGAATATATAAGTTCTATTATACTTTATATAAGACCTAATATATACTTAATAACTATCTTTACTTCTATAGATTTATTTAAAAAAAGTCTTTTTTTATATAGTAATATTATAGTTTTTAGATTTAATATAAAATATATTTTATTGCTTTTTAGGGCTTTTTATAAATATTTTAATATTTTAGTATAGTGCTCTATAGGATTTATATTTTAGATACTCTTAGATAGTTTAAATTTATTTTATTTTTTATCTTATTTATGTTATATATATAGTTTTTAGGCTTTTAATAAAAAGTCTTTTTGTTTTTATCTTTTTTAGTTCACTAATATAGTTCTAAAGTAGTTTACTTTTTAGCTTTTTTTTTTAAATAGATATCTAGAGTTTTAGTCTAGTTAATTATATCTTTTAGTTTCTAAGTAGCTTCTTTATTTAGTTATCCTTTTTACTAGACTAGATACTTTATTTTTTTATTTTGTTTTTAGTTCTAAATTATTTCTTGTATAGTATACTTAGATTTACTATCTATTAGTACTAGTCTTAGAGATATATAATTCTTAATATTAATATAATATAGCTCTAGTAAAAAGATATAGAAGATTAAATAGATCTTTCTATATCTTAGAATAAGGTCTAGTTTGTAAGTATTTATCCTCTATATATCTAATATTTAAAAAGAATTTAAATATCTATTAATTAATTTCTTATTATATTAGAGTAAGACTATATTCTTTATTTAAAGTATAATTTATTCTTTAATCTTAAATTCTTAATAAATTTTTTTTTAGTTATAGTACTTTACTTAAGCTTCTTTAGCTTATTTTAAGTGTTTCTAAATATTCTCTTACTTAGTGCGGAATTCTTTTATCTAGTTTATAGCCTGTGGTTTCTCATTCTTTAGATTTAATAATGTATTTTAAGGCATATCTATTCTTAGATCTCTTTAGAATCTTATAAGGGTTTCTATTGAAGATTGTCTTGTAATGCTATACTAATTATTATTATATATATTCTATACTAGTAGAATCTATTATGGCTAGTTTATTTATTTATAGTTTATATAATATTAGAGAAAGTACTCTATAAACTGATTCTAGTATTTGATCTATCTATTTATTTATAGATAGACTATTATTAATAGTCGACGCTATATTCTTAGATAATAGTATATAGTCTACTAGAATTTATTAATAAATAGCTTATTCTAATTTAAAATAATATATTATAGGAATATGATCTATTATACTAGATTCTTAATAAGTAGCTTTGCTAGCTTTTTAACTAATAATACTTTCTATATTAATAGATAGATAGTATACTTTGAGAATAGATTAATAATAATTAATATAGTGTTAATTATTGCTTTTTATTATTCTATAGATAGTAATTTTGTTATAAAATCTATAGTTATCATTTTAAATAGTTCTAATAGAATTAGTAGTGGTTTAAATAATCTATATTATTAATATTTATATACTTTGATCTGTTAATATATAGAATAGATATAGATATAGTAGTCTATATTAACTTCTAATACTAATTAATAGTATTTCTAATAGATAGCCGCTACTGTATAGGCTTTTCTAAAGTGGTCTCTCTATATATTATTATAGTTATTTTTTATGATTTCTAACTATAAAGCTTTATTAAGCGGTATATATACGGCTCTTTTATATTAAAAAAGATTATATTTCTTAATACTTTATACTAAATCTTTAATCTATTCTTTATAGAGTTCTTTTAACTTTCTTTATATAAAGGCGTCCTCTTATTGATATATCTAAAAGAGATTTTTTATATTAAGCTTTATTTCTAAATAGACTATTTTAGTTCTTATAGCTTTAGCTATTAGAGACTGTAGTACTAGGAGTTCTAGACTTTTTATATTATTAGTAGTAGTATTTTTATCTATAGAGATATTTTCCTTTTTAAGTCTATAAGAATTCTCTTTATTAATAAGAAAAGATATCTTTTTAGTTTTCTATACTTGTACTAACACATTTATAGATATAATTTAGTTATTTAAAGAGTTTAATTCTTATTTTTACTCTCTAAAATAATCTTTCTATAGCTTTTTTTATAGAATTAAGAGTATTATTATATCTTCTTTAATACTGTCTATATAATCTAAACAACAATTTAGCGTATTTATGGGATTCTTTAATCTTAGATAGTATTCTATATTAAAATTAAATACTGATAGATATTCTATCTATTAAGTCTAACGCCTGCTTAGTGCTTTAATAATAGTAAAATACTATAGATTATTATAATCTATTAGGACTTTAATTATATATTAACTACTTTCTAAGTATTATTATTAATATTAAAAAGCTTCTACTACTGCTAGAAGTTTTAAATTATATATTTTATAATATATTTTTAGTCTTTTAAGCTTCTAGAATTAGAAAGCTATTAGATACTATTAGATATCTTTAAATAACTAAGTTATTACTACTCTTAAAGTTCTGCTTAAAGTATTTATTTCTATACTTATTTAGAGTGCTAAATTATAGTATTTTAGTATAGATTTATACTAGAATACTTATTTTAGATTTAAAAAAAACTTCTTGGTTTTTATTATTATATAGAATTTATTAGCAGTGCTATCTTTATAAGTATTACGCTTTATTCTTTCTACTAGACTCTTTATTAGTTTAGATAATAATACTAATATATACGAGAATTAGGGTATAAAATTACGGTAGAAATTTATAAACTTTAAAAATAATTATATCTTTTTGACTGACTGTAGTTTAGATTATTCTATGATAGTATGAATCTGGTCTAGATTTATTATTATCTTTTTTGGACTTATAATGAATTTAAAATATTCTATAATATCTATTTTGAAGCTATATTTGTTCTATTTATAATATAAGCTATAGCTTTTTAACTAGTTTATAATCTCTTATATCTGGGCTTTATAGGTCCGCAGATTGTTTGAATATATAATAATATTATCTAGATATACTACTATATAAGTATTTAATAGATTTAATATTATCTTATTAATATATACTTAAAATGTGGCTAGTATATTAATAAGGCTGAATAGTATTACTTAATATTTAAAATAGCTATAGCGGATTTAGAAAGTGGTTTTTTACTTATTATCTATTTAGATTCTAATGCGGTAGTATGTATCTTTTAGATCTAATTTAGTAAAGTATTTTATATCTATAAAGCGGTCTAATATCTCTATAACTAGTAGAATTGGGTAATGGTTCTTTATTATAATGATATTAAGCCCCTAATAATCTATGTATAATTGAAACTCACTATTCTTCTTTAGTATAAATAAGATAAGGGTTTCTATAGGACTTTTAGACGGTTTAATCTAGTTTTTCTTCTATACTTTACTTAAGTACTCCTTTAAGACCTTATATTTAGTTTTTATAAGTCTATATATAGATTTATATAGAGAAGTTATTCCTAGTTCTAAGTCTATAGTGTAATTATACTTTATATATTTAGGTAGTATATTAGTAACTACTTTTAAGAATATGTCTATATAATTAGATAAATAGTCTGGTAGTTAAAGCCTATTTAATTTAAATATTTTTATATTTAATAGTGCTTCTATAGTGCGCGTTCTATTATCTCTTTTTAGGATATAAGTAGTATATAAGTGTAAATCTGTATTTAATATATTTTAAAGATCTATCTAGTATGCTGTGTATCTAGCTATTAAGCTCTTATATGCTTTATAAAGAGATATTATCTTTGTTTATTTAGTTAGTACGTGGATTTGATATTTAAACTATCTTGTGATTTAATCTATATTAAGATTTGCTTTTTTTAATTAAGATATATTAAGAATTATATTATATTCTTTAATATCTATTATATAAAGAGTGTACTCGCTAGTTTAGATTAGACTATTAAAGTTTATAACTCTTATATCTGTGTGGTATTATCTATATATTTAGATAACTTATTTATTAATAGCTTTTATTTGTTTTAAGGTAATTCTAGTAACTCTAATAAACTTTTTAGTAAGCTTTTAGTTTATAAAATTACTCTAAGCTTTATTATTAATAAGGGTCTGTATCTTTGCGGAGTTTAATAACTTAGGAAATTTTATTTTTATAATTAGTAATTACTTTTTTTTAAAGTTATTCTTCTATATTATTTCTAATATTGTTACTATATATAAGTATTAAAGCTTTAGTTTTTTAATAATTTAGGTGCTTTTTGTGTATTATTAAACTTTTTCTTATAATACTTTTTCTTTTAGTGCTTTACTCTGCTATAGTAGTTATAGATAAGCTTAGTTTAGTTACTTTTTAATTTACTATATTTTCTTCTTTTTAGATTTTTATTACTGTTTTTTTTTGTAATAGCTTTCTTTTTTAGAAAGAACTAGTTGTACTTTCTATTATTATTTATTAGATTTCTTGGTTTTATATAGTGAGGGTTTAGATCTATCTAGGATCTGTTATTATTACTGTCTTAACTATTCTAATATTAAGAGTTTTTTGCCTTTTAGTATTTAGATATAATATTCTCTAGCTTTTATAAGAATTAGATTATATCTTTATATATTTAAGATTTCTTTAAATACTTTTATAATTTATTTTGTATTAGCTATAGGACTTTAATTATAAGAAGCTTTATATATTATTTCTTAGTGTACTATATATCTATTTAGTTTTCTAAGATTTATAGATAATGGGTAAATTTCTATACTAATTAATCTTTTAGTTATTTAATGTTACTATAATCCTATATAGTTATAATACAAAGGAGTTTAGAGTTATAGAATAGTTATTATAGATATGTTTTAAAGTCTTTTTAAATAATTTATTCTAATTCTTTTTCTTTCTAGTATATATTAAAGTTAAGAAATTACTTTAAATTTAGATTATCTAAAGTCTTATTTATTTTATAATATAGATACTAGTTATATTATTTTAGATATCTATTAAACTATAATTCTATACGTTTTATAAATATTTTAAGTTTAGTTAGGATTTTTTTATTATAAAATTCTTTTAATTTAAATCTTATTAGATGTTTTTTTATAAAAATTATATTAGTTTGTGGTCTCTTTTCTCTATAGCTACTATTAATAGAGTTTTTAGTTTCTAGATTTAGCTGTTGTATAGGGCTTATTAGTGCTAATATACCTTGTAGCTATACTTAGATTTGCTGGATTTATTACTTTAGATTTATAATATAGAGCTTCTAATCTAGTTATACTTTTATAGCTTAGAGTTCTTCTATTAATATATAGTTAAGTTTTTGTTCTAGAGTTGGCTATATTATCTTTAGATTTAGGTCTCTATTAATAGACTAGTTTTTATCTAACTTTGCTATGGTTTTATTTAATGTTTTTGATGTATTAGGTTGGATATCTTTTATAGATATAGTCTGCTTAACAAGATTAGTTAAAATAGAGGTACTCTTAATAGTAACTATATTTCTTAATACTTGCTAGCTCTCTTTCTAAAGGTAAAGAGTAATTAGAATATAAGAATAATATATAGAAAGTAAATAAAAATAGGATTTAATAGTAAAGCTATGATTCGCTATATAGTTAAATTAATTATTGATCTTCAATATTCTCTGTGCGAAGGTCAGGATATATATGTGTTCCCGTTTAGTGGCTTAGCAAGCCCCCTGTGAGACTAGTGTAGCGAGGTGCGGCACATGGTGCGCACCGAAGGCTTCACGGCCTCACATAATCTTTAATAGAAATTCTTATAGAATTTTAAGAAGATTTAAAGATAAATATATCTTAAGATATACTATTAAATCTAAAAAATAAAGAATTATAGATTATAAACTAAATAGAAGAACTTTATATTAAATAAAAAAATATTTAAAAATACTTAGAAGAAGCTAAAAAAGCTTAGATAAAGTACTATAATAAAAAAAGAATTTATTAGAAATTTAAAATTAAGAAATAAGTTATACTTTAAATAAAAAATATAATTTTATTTTAATATAATAAGAAGCTAGCTAATAAATATTTAGATTTTTTTTAAATATTAAATATATAAAAGATAAATATTTATAAGTTAGATCTTATTTTAAGATATAAAAAAATCTATTTAGTTTTCTATATTTTATTATTAAAGTTATATTATATTAATATTAAGAACTATATATCTCTAGAATTAGTATTAGTAGATAATAAATCTAAGTATATTATATAGAAAATAATTTAAGACTAAAAATAAAATAAGAAAATAAAGTATTTAGTTTAATAAAAAAAATAATTAAATAAGAAAACTACTTAAAAATTAAAAAATATAATTAATTAGACTAAAGCTTTAGATATTTATTTAAAAAAAAAACTAAAAAGTAAACTACTTTAAAACTATATTAATAAACTAAAAAGAGTAGAAATAAAAAAACTTTTTATTAAAAGTTTAAAGACTATATATATAATATAAATAAGATATAAAAATAATCTAAATTTAAACTATCTAAGAATATTTAAATTATAAATCTTATAAAGTACTATATTAAAATACTAAAATATTTATAAAAAGCTTTAAAAAATAATAAAATATATTTTATATTAAATTTAAAGACTATAATATTACTATATAAAAAGAGACTTTTTTAAACAAATCTATAGAAATAAAAGTAGTTATTAAATATATATTAAGTTTTATATAAAATATAATAGGACTTATATACTCTAGCTAGTAAATATATAAGTTTAAAATTAAATATAACGCTATAATTACTAAAAAGATCTCTATAACTAAAGATAGATAATCTATATTATATATAAAATAATATAGTTAGTCTATATAAAATAATAACTTTTAATATAAGACTATTAAAAAGAATAAAGTATCTATTTAAAGACTATTAAATTAAAGATAAAGAATTTATTATTATAATAATAAATAAATTACTCTATTTAGCTATAGTAAAAGTAGAACTATTTATATTAGATAAAAATTTTATTAAATAAGACTTAGACTAATAATATATTATTATATTTAATATTTTAATAATATCTTTCTAATTAGTAGTATATTTTATTATTAGTATAATAGTCTATATAGTTTAATTAAGCTATTTTATAAAGATCTATTAAATATTAGTACTTATAATAATATATAAATAAATAAAATATTTACTAAATAGTATTTAATTATAGATTTTTTTATTCTTTTATAGTAGAAATAAGATTTAAAATTAAAATTAAGATACTTTAGATTAAGATTAATAGCTAGTTATTAAAAGTAGCGCTAGTAAAATAAGAAATATATCTTTAGAAAATATATATAAGACTTATAAAATAAGAGAGTTAGTATATTAAATAATAGAGATTTATTTTTTTTTTTATTACTATTATTATTCTTATTATTATTATTATCTCTATTAGCTTTAATAAAGAAGAAAAAATATATTTACTTCTTCTTCTTTATAGAAAAGAAAGTAGTAGTAGATTTACTTTTTTTTTTTATAGATAACTTTTTTAATAATTACTTTTATACTATAGAATATAGTATATTAGTAAGTATATCACTAGCTAAATAAATTAATTTAATATAGCTAAAAATAGAGATATTTCTATCTAAAGAGAAAGTAACTAATGATTTAACTAGAAAATAATAAAAGATTTTTTTTTTAAAGTTATTTTATAATCTATTAATAAATAATAAACTAAGTAAATATTTAATTATATATTATAAATAATATAAAATAATTAGTAGAAGATATAATATTTATATTTAAATAAAATAAGTGAACGAGAGAGTAAAAGAAAAGTAAAAAAAATAAAAAATAGAGTTAATAATAGTATAATAAACTATTTAATATTAAAGAAAAAGAAATAAACAATAGATTAATTTATAAATAATATATTAATAATATATATAGATAGATCTTTATACTATATATATTAGTCTTTGTAATAATAATACTTAAGTTTATTTATACTTTTTAAAAAAATCTATATAAATATTACCGGTATAGATTCTTAGAAAAGAAAGAATAATATAAGATTATAAAGCCTTTAGTATATATTATATACTATATTTTACTATATTAGTCTTATAGAGAGCTTGCTAAGCCACTAAACAGGAATATATATATATCCTGACCTTCGCATAAAGGATGCCAAAGATTAGCAATCAGTTTGACTACATAGCGAACCATAGCTTTACCATCGAATCCCATTCTTGCCTGCTCTCTACATATTATCCTCACAAGTTTAAAATATAACTAATTATTTATATTCTTAATAGAATAAACTAATAGTTAATATAAACTAGATTTATAATTTTATTAAATATTATCTAGATTAGCTTTAATCTTAATTTTTTTAAAGATATAACTACGAATGTACTAAATACGAAAATCTAAAGATAATCTAAGAATATTTTAACTATATACAAAAGACTATATTGGAATATAATATCTTATTAAAAGATATTTATAACTTTAATAAGACTAGCTTTATTATAAGACTCTATATAACTATAAAGATTATTATTAGAAGTAATTAATATAGTAAACTATATCTATTATAGTCTAGTAATTAAGAATAGATAATTGTGAGGCCCTGCATACTAGTCTGTTCCAATTGGCCGAGGATCCTGCAGATCTTCAGGCCTCGGGAATAACCTCAATTGTGATATATCATAATTAAGGGATTTATCCCGTATACTTGCATTATACAATCTAATTAAAAAGTAAGAATACTTTTTAGATTATATTTATAAACTTAAGACTTTTTTTTATAGATTAAAAAGCCTTAAATAGATTATTTTTAAAATCTTATAACTTATTTTTCTAATTTATATAGATTTATATTACTTTAATAGTAAATAGCCTTCTAATTAGTTTTAAATAAAATCTTATAACTACTTTATAGTTTATTTAGATTTAATATCTTATAATTATAATCTACTTTTAAAAAAATCTAAAGTAAATTAGATAAGATAGTTATTATATAATTAAGAATCTTATTTATTAATAATAAATTAATAATAGTTCTAGGCCTAGATTTAAAACTAATTCTTAAAATAGAAGAAAATAATTTTAAAATTATTTTTAAATTAATAAATAATTTTATAGATAATTCTAGTACTTAAAAAATATAAAAAATAATTTATAAAAAGATTTTATAAGTAATAATTTTACTAATTATTATAATTATAAAGATATTTTAATTTTTTTTTTAAAACGTTAAAAATATTAGAAAAAAAGATAGATTATTCTTAAAAATCTATAATATTAAAGTTTTAGATTTTAAATAATTTACTTTTAAATTTATTAAAGAATTTAAAAAATAGATTAAAAATATAAAAAATAATATTATAAGTTATTTATAATTTTATTTTAATAAAGTTAATAAAATATATTTTATAGCTATTTAATTTAATAAAGATTATTATATCTAATAGTGAGAAAAGAAAAATTTTATTAATTTAAAAATATTTATTTTTAATAATTTTTAAATCTAGCTTAAGGATTAAATTAAATTATTTTAAAATTAAAAGATTAATAATACTATTTTTTTTATAAATTTAAAATAATTTAATAATTAAAATCTAGAATTATTTTATTTTTAATATTTTATTATATATAAAAAAGTAAAAGAAGAAAATATTAAATTATTAAAAAAAAATATTTTTAAATATTAAATTTATTTAGCTAAGCTGCTTTTTAAAATCTATTTAAATATTATTAAAATAGAGATATTGTCTTTTAAAATTATTAATTTAGTAGTTATAACTTAATATTTATTCTAGATTAAAAAATATAAGTATATGCTTAAAAGAAAAACTAGAAATAATAATAATTCTAATAACTACTTTAATAATAATAATAAAAAATAGAATTAATTTAATTTTAATTTAAAGCTTAATTAGAAGCAAGACTAAAGAATAAATTAAAATAATTAAAAAGAATCTAATAAGAAACTAAAATTATTTTTTAAAAATTAAGATAAGTTTAAATTAACTTATTATTACTATAATAGAAAAGATTATATTTTTTCTAAATATAAAGCTATTTATATAGTAAATAATAAGTTAATTTTATTTAAATTAAATATAATATAGTTTAAAAAGAAAAAAAAAACTAAAAAATATTCTAAAAAAAAACTAATATAATAATAGTAGCTAATAATAACTAGTTTAAAAAATAAAATAGATAAAAAAAACTTTACTATACTAATTTAAATTAAAGTAACGCTTTTATAAGTAGTATTAAAAATAGTTATTATACTTAATATAGAAATAGATAAGAATTTTATTTTTTTAAAATTTTTATTTAAAGCTAACTAGAAGCTAATTTAAAATTTTAAAAAATTAATTAAATTTATAAATAAATAAATTATAATCTATTTTAATATTTTTAATCTAAATACTATATTTACTAATATTAAAAGATAGTAAAAGAGCTACTTTTTAAAATTCTATATTATTAATATAATTAAGTTTAATATTATTTTAGAAAAAGAGTAGCTTTAGAATAAAGATTTTATAATTTTAATCTAATATAGATAAAAATAGCGGTTTAAAAGAAGTAAAAAATTAATTATTTAAATTAAGATAGAAAAACTAAAATACTTTAATATTTTAATAAAAATAATAATTTTTTTTTTTTTAATAGTAAAAATATTAAAATTAGAAAAAAAAATACTTTTATAAATATATAAAAACTATATAAAAGTATTTTTAGAAAAAGAAATAGTTATTTTATTATTTAAAAATATTAATTATAAGATAGATTTAAAATTAAATTTAAAAAAACTATTTTATAAGCTTTTATATTCTTATTTTATTAAAGAATTAGAATATCTATATATCTATTTTAAAGAAATATAATAAAAAGAATAAATTTAAGAATTAATAAGTTTAGTAAATATACTAGTTTTATTTATTAAAAAAGTAAATAAATTACTATATATTTATATAGATTATTATAATCTTAATAAAGTAATAATTAAAAATTATTATCTATTACTAAGAATCGATAAGATATTAGACTAATTAGTTAGATCTAGATTTTATATAAAGATTAATCTTTATAATATATATTATAGAATAAGGATTAAATATAAAAATAAATAAAAAATTATTTTCTAAATCTAATATAGACATTTTAAATATTTAGTTATATTATTTAGATTAATTAATATCTCTATTATTTTTTAATTTTATATTTATAACGCTTTAAAAGATCTAATTAATAATTTTATAATTATATATTTTAATAATATATTAATCTT
>MJVA01000687.1:0-24112 GCA_001939245.1 Talaromyces wortmannii
ATTAAAAAACTTATTAAAGAAGCGCTAATTATCTAATTATATAATTCTAAGCTATAAAATATAATATAATTAGATATATTAAGATTCACTATAAAATTAGCATTTAAATAGATAATAGAAAATAAAGAATAAGTAATTATTATATTTTATTTATAAAAGTTAATAAATATTAAATAAAACTATAACACGCATAATTAAGAATTATTAATAATAGTTAAAGTATTTAAGTAATAAAGATATTATCTCTAAGAAGTAAAATATAAAATAATAATAAAAAGTGATTATTATAACTTAATCTACTTTATAATAATAAAACCATTATTAGAGAGACAAATTAGATAGATATTAAAAATAAAAAAATTTAATTTCAGAATTAAATATATTAAAGAAAAAAAAAATATTATTATAAATATCCTTAGCTAAAGACCTAATTATAGAATAGAAATTAAATAGTTAGAAATAAATATTCTACAATAAGACTAAAATAGAATTTATTATAATAAAAAAGTTATTTTAACCGCAACTATTACAATATATAAAACTGAGTTTTAGTAAAAGCTAAGACAAATAATAGAAATAAATAAAAAAATCTAGAAAAAATTGAAAACTAGAATAATAAAGCTAGAAAAAAGATTAATAATATAGAAAAATTAAATTATAATTCTATAGAAAATAATTACTAAAATTATTAAAATATATCACAATCCACTAAATAAAGAATATTAAGAAACTAAAAAAATATTTAAAATAATATAATAGACATATTACCATCTAAATATTATAAAAGAAATAATAAAATATATTTAATAATATAATAATTATAACTAAAATAAATTATTATAATATAAATCTTATAGAAAAATAAATATTATAACAGTACTAATATAAGTATAGAATAGTATTATAGTAGATTTTATCTAAAGATTATTAAAATTTAAAGACTTAATTACTAGAGTTATATATANTAAAATATATTTAATAATATAATAACTATAACTAAAATAAACTATTATAATATAAGCTTTATAAAAAAATAAATATTATAATAGTACTAACACAAGTATAGAATAATATTATAATAGATTTTATCTAAAGATTATTAAAATCTAAAGATCTAATCACTAGAGTTATATATATTAATATAATTATTATTATAGATAGACTTATAAAATATATTATCTTAAGCCTAACCCTAAAAGAAATATCTATAGAATAATATATAATATTAATATTCAAGATTATATTTAACTAGATTAGATTATTAATAAAAATAACTTTAGACCAAGATAAATTATTTATATTAAAATATTAGTAGACTATTATAAAGATATATAAAATAATATATAAGTTATTAACTACAAATTATTAATAGACTGATAGCCAGTCTAAAAGAATAATTTAGATAGTATAATAATATCTAAAGTATTATTTAGATTAAAACTAAATAGATTAGATAAAATTATTACTAATTATCTAGTTTGCTCTAAATAATATAAAAAATATAATAACTAAATAAACACTATATTTTATTAATCTTAGAAAATATCTATAAATATTATAGACTAATCTTAATTAAAAAAGAATATCAGAATAAGCAGTAATTAAAGAAAAAATAATACAAATATTATATCAAAATATATTAAAAGATATCTAATAGACAGAACTATAGATAAAAAAATATTATAATAAAAAATATAAAAATATATCTATTCTTTAGAAAAAAAAAAGAGTTTATCTACTACAACAAATAATAGAAAATAAAAATTTTAATATTTTAACTAAAAAATCTAATAATAAATTTAATATTATTAAATATAGACCCTTTACAATTAAAAAAAAACTTATAAATAATAACTACAAACTTTAGCTACTAAATTAAATAAGAATATATCTAATCTTTTATATTTTATTACTAAAACTAATAAGAAATTAGTAAAATAATTATAATAAAATAAATAAAAAAAAATATAAAGTTAAAAGAATAATATAATAAAAAATAAAAAAAAAAAGAATATTAGATTTTATTAAATAAAAAAAATACTCTAATAAATATAACTTATAAAAACTAATTAAGAATTTAAATTATATAAAAAAAATTTAAAAATACTATTAACAAGTTAATTAAAAAATATAGAATTAAAAAGATTAAAATTAGTAAAATTAAAAAAAAAATACTTTAAAATAATAATAATAATCTCTTAAAATCTTTACTCTATTTTTTATTTTTATTTTTTTATTTCTATTTATTTTTATTCTTTCTTTTTCTTTAATCTTTCTAATTTCTCTATATTTTTTATATCTATTTAAATAAATTTACTAGTATATTTTTAAAAAAGCTTTTATTATTTCTTAAAATAAAAAAGTTTTATTAATATTATCTTTTTATCTTTCTTAATCTTCTTCTAAGTAGCTAATAATTTCTTTTAAATAAAATTAAATAAAGCTATATTCTTATACTTATAATAACTAGAATAAATATACTCACTATAACGCTTTAAAATCTTAAATTTTATATATATTTTACTAAACTATATATAATAAGAATAAGAAATAAAAAAAATAATATTTAATTATTTAATTTATATAATATAATTATTCTTATTAATATTTAATTTTAAAAATATAGTCAGAATATTATTATAAAGAATATCAATAGAATAAAAATTAGTTTATTAATAAAATAGAAATATATAACTATTTATATAATTTTTAAAATATTAACTTTTAAAAAAGAAAATTATTAAAAAATTATTTATTATTTAGCTAATTAATATAGTAATAAATATTACTTAAATAAGTAAAACTAATTTAAGACTTCTATATAATAATTTATTTTATTATATTAATATAGCTAAAATTATCTATATAAATATTTATATAACTTAGTTTTATAAAAAAAACTATCTTAGAATAAAGAATTTAGAATTTTAAAACTAATAATTTATATTTTAATATAATATATAGCTAACAATTTATATTTTAAAATAATATATAGCTAACAATTTATATTTTAAAATAATATAATATTTACTATAGCTTAATACTAGTAGTATATACTGTTTAGTAGTTTATATTAATATATATATATAACTATATAGTAAATATAGTAATACTATATTTAGATTTATATAATATATATAGTAATACTATAATTATTATATATATAACTAACTATATAAGAATACTTATTTATTATTATATATTTAGTCTACTATATTTTATTCTTTTATTAATTTAAATATATACTTTATATTTAATTTATTAACTTTTTTACTTATTTATTTTAGTATATTACTTTATAATATACTTTAGCTCTTATTAATCTCTTAGAATACTAAGTTAATGTTAGTCTATTGGCAGAATACTACCACAGATCACTCTCTTTAGTAAAGAACAGTTGATACGTTTTGACAATAGTATATTTTATTCTTTTTATATTATACTATTTCGTTTTTACTAATTATATTAAGTTATATTTTAATATCTTTATTTTAATTATATTAAAATTCTTATAATTTTTTTAAATTTATTTAATAATTTCTTTTATAGTAATTATTGCTTTTTTTTTCTATTTATTAAATTATTAAAAATTAATTTATAATATTATTTCTATTATTTTTTAGAAAATTTTAAATTAAAAATTTATTACTATTATTATATCTTTAATACTTTCTTTAAATTTTTAATAGAACTAATCTTAGTATTTTTAATTATTATATTTAAAGTTATTAAATACTTATAGATATTTAAAAATATATTTTTCTATAAATTAAATTTATTTAATATTTTATATTTTATATAAAGTGTCATTTAGTTCGGTTTCAGTTCGGTTTGGGGGGGTTCCTTATGAACTGAGCAGTTTTTAGGGGGAGAAATAGAAACTAAAAACTAAACCGTTTCTAATAATTCAGTTTTTGGTTTTTTAGTATTAATGGTATATATATTATATTTAATCTAAAAAGGCTAGAGTAATTTAAAATTAATTTAAATTATTTAAACTATATATTAATAATATATATTTTTTATAATTAGAAAATACTATACTATATATAATCTATTATAATAAATATTTTATTTTAAAGTTTAATAAAATAATTTTAATAAAATTTTTTAAATTTTAAATAGGCTATTTTATTTATAGATTTAAATCATTAATAAAAATAAATATTTATTAAAAAAATATAAAATAATATAATAGTTTTATTTTTTATATAATTTAAATATATTTAATTTATTTATAAAAAAAAAAATTTTATTAAAAAGATATAATAATACTGTCAAAACGTATCAACCGTTCTTTACTAAGCAGTAAAACGTTGATAGTATTCTGCTGATAGACTAATATTGACTTAGTATCTTAAAGGTTTATTAAGAGCTAAAATATATTGCTTCGCAATATATTAGAGTAAAATAAGTAACAAAATTAATAAACTAAATAAAGTATATATTTGTTTAATATAAAAATAAAATATAATAAGTTAAATATATAATAGTAAATGAATATTTTTATATAATTAAACTAATATATAACAATTATAGTATTACTATATATACTATATAAGTTCTATTATCTTTTAGATATAGTATTGCTATATTTGCTATATAATCATATAATTCTGTTAGTATAAGCTATTAGACAGTATATACTAGTAATTCTAAGCTATAGTAGATCTTATACTATTTTAAAATATAGACTGTTAGTCTTATATTATTCTAAAATATAAGTTACTAGTTTTAGAACTATAGTTCTATATTCTTTATCCTAAGATAGTCTTTCTATATCAGTAAGTTATATATATACCTACATAGGTAGTTCCAGCTACACTGATGTAATAGGATAATCTATTTTATAGGAGTTTTAGGTTAGCCTTGTTTATCTAAGTAGTGTCCGCTACTGTATTGATTGGCTGAGCGATAAGCAATCTTCTGACAAATACTATTATTCTATTTACTAAAAATATAGAACCCTAGGCTATAACAATGGGCCTATCCCACTCAATTTTAGGGTAGCAGACCCAGAAAGGGCCATGCAAGAAGCTACCGACCCCCTAGAAGCTTTAGGGGGCACCAGCCTGTACTCAAACAGTTCTAGGCTAGACAATAAGCAGATTAGCGCTACTATAGCTTATAAACCACTAACTAGCCCCTAGAAATCACGCCTAGCACCTCTAGATGCTAAGTTCGAGGTATTTAACACAGAATTAGTAAGTATAGTTGAAGCCTTAGAATAAACACTAACAGACAACCTTCTAGGCCCAATTAAAGTACTTTTAGATATACAGGCCGCTATAAGCTATCTATAACATACCCAGCTAGACCTAAGATAAGCCCTGACGCTTAGAGCATATACTCTAGCTAAATAGCTATAAACTACCAGCTATAGAGTATCTATATATTAAATTCTAAACCATAAAAATATCTCTAGTAATAAGAAAGCTAATAAAACTACTAAAAAAGCTACTAGAAGACTATTAACTAGTAAATACTTAGATATCTTACTAGTCTATATCTAATATATTTATATTAAAACTTTTAAAGTCTCTAGAGCTAATTAATTTATTAAATAACTTATAAAGTATATCTAATAACTAAATTAATAAGTCTATAATCCTTCTAAAAGTTAAAAGCTTAATCTAATAGCTATAGATACTTATAAATATCTAGTATAATAGTATTATTAGTTTAAAATTAATTATATTTTTATTAATAGCTTTCTATACTAAATTAAAGCTTAAAACTTTTTAGAATATTTAAAATACTTTAAAAATAATAAGATAGTAAAACATTTTTTTATTAATTATTAAAAGTAGCGCTACTAATAGACTAAACTATTAAAGAATTTTACTAAGATAAAGGTTAAAAGACTATAATCTAGTAAAATATACTCTAAAGTATATCTATTAGAAGATTTTAAAGCTATTAAAATACTTTTAACGTTTATAGCGGCTATTAAGAAATATAAAAATAGTAAATAAGTTAAAGAATAAGCTTATAGAGCTAATAATTAAGAGATTAAGAAATTAAAAGATAAAGAAAGTAAGAAAACTAGAGTAAAAAAGAAGTAGTAAAGCTAGATAATTTATTATTAGCTAGTAATACTCTATTATTATTAATTATAAAAAAAAGGCCTTAAATCTATTATTTACTAATAGATCTCTAAATCGCTCTATATATATAAGCGGTTTAGAGCAAAGAAAGTACCAGATATTTATTATATTTAAGATCTATTTATAAGCTTATAAAGTCCTTTATAGAGGCCTTCCTTCTATAAGCTCTTATAAGCTTAGTTAGACATGCTATCCGTCATAGCCTCAGGGCTGGGTATGGACGTTAAACTTGAATAAATAATAATAAATAATAATAATAATACTAAAAATATAAAGATTAGTATTTATTACTTATAATAATATTTTTTCTAATATTTATTAGAATTCTTAGTCTAAAAAGCTAACTAAATATAATAAAAAATAATAAAGAATATTTTTTATTTTTTTTTAAATAGTTATAAATTATATTTAAAAAAAATAATCTTTATAAATAGCTATATAAAGTTTAAGTTTTAATATAATTACTAAATATTATTTAAAAAAATAAGACTAATAATAAAATAAATTTATACTTATACTATATAAATATATTTATTAGTTTTTTTAAATATAAATCTTTAGTAAAAAATATATAATAATATAGAAAATAAAAATAAAATAAATTTCTAGTCTATATATTATTTGAAATTATAATTTTTTTATACTAGAATCTTCTTTTTATAATTTTAAATAGAATATATTTATAATTATAGTTCTTTTATACTAGAATCTTTTTTTTATAATTCTAAATAGAATATATTTATAATTATAGTTTTTTTATATTAGAATCTTCTTTTTATAGTTTTAGATAAGATATATTTATATTTTTTATTTTTTATTTTTTATTTTTTATAAATGGTTATATATTATATCTAAGAATATATTAAAAAAGATAAGACTAGTGGTGTTAAAAACTTATAGTTATATAGTATAAATAAATTTAATAGACTTTTTAAAGATATATTTTTAATAAAAATAATATAATAAAATAATTATTTAATTTATTTATTTATTCTTTTATTTATATATTTTTTATTAAAGATTCTAGATAGGATATATATTAAGAAAAATAAAGCTAATAATATTAAACACTTATAATTATATAATATAAATAAATTTAATAGATTTTCTAAAGATATATTTTTAGTAAAAATTATATAATAAAATAATTATTTAATTTACTTATTTATTCTTTTATTTATAGAATTTTTATTATAATTAATAGAGATAAAGCTAGTAATAAAAAAAACTTATATTTTATAATATAAGTATATCTAATATGTTTTTAAATATAAATTATTAATAAAAAAAAATAATAATATAATTATTTTATTTATTAACTATATTTAAATAATAATTACTATCTATATTAACTAATAAGAAATTAAAATAATAAAATTAATAATAGAAATATTTTATATATATAAATATAGTTAATAAGTTAAACTAGAATAGCTAATAATAAATTATAATATTAAAATTAATAATAATTAAATTTTATATTATAATAATAAAAATATATTTAATAAAAAATATATATATATAAATATTTTATCTTTTGAAATACTTAATTAAAGGTAAAATAGAATATTATAAAATAATATAAAATAATATTTTAATAAATTTATATAATAATTTTAAAGATAATATAGCTATAATACTTTATTTATTATAAATTATAAAATATATTTTAGTTTAATTATATAAATATATATATATATATCTATAACTTTATATAATATATACTAATTCTATCTAAATAAATATAGAATATTATTTATATTAATTATTTTTTTATATAATTAATAATAGCTATAATATTATAGACTAAATATATAAAAAGTAAAAAATAAAAAAATTAATAAATAATAATTTTTTTAATAATATAGAAGTACTTAATATATATATTATATTATTTATAATAAATAAAACTATAATATTATTTTAAATTATATATATTATATTCTTTAAATAATATAATAATTTATAATATAAAGTTATTTTTTTTTTAAATCTATAGTTTTCTATTTTTATTATTAACTTAATCTATTTTATAATAAATAACAGATATTTCTTTTAATTAAAATATTTAATATCTATATTATACTAAATAAATAAAATCTTATATTATTTTTAGAAATAAATAATAAATTATATTAATAAAAAAATAAAGTATATTAAACTCTTTATTTAATATATAATTAAGTATTATAATTTTATAAAACTAAATAATAATTTTATCTATTTTTATTTTTAATTAAATAAATTTTCTATATATATTAGGTTTAATTTAATTATTTCAAGTTTTTAATTTAAGATATAGTTAATAAACTAAAAAATATAAATTATATATTTTAATAATTTTTTTTTAACTTTAGAAACTATATAAAAGTATTATAATAATTAATATTAATAAGCTAGTCGTACTAATTTACTTTTTAAATATTAAAAATAAAAAATATTAAATAAAAATAAATATAAAAATTTATTTAGATTTTATTAAATTAATATAAATAAATTAATATATTTTTAGTAAAAGTAAATTTATCTATTAAAGATAATATATAATTATAAGAAATAATATTTAGTATTGTCAGAAGATTGCTTATCGCTCAGCCAATCGATACGGTAGCGGATGCTATTTAGATAAGTAAGGCTAACCTGAAACTCCTATAGAGTAAACTATCTAATTATACTAATAAAGATAGAAGTAACTATATAAATATTTATATAATCTAGCTAGTATAAATATATCAATCTAATAAAAAAATATCTAGTATAAATATATTAGAATAGTATAACTACACTATTTTAATAAAGTTATATCTAGTATATATATATCTATTCTATATAAATATACTTAGTATAAATATATCTAAGAGTATAGCTACACTATAAACTATCTAGAACCCGCCAGGAAAATCAAAATCTGACTTTTTGAAATTCAATACCTTTAGACGGTATCCAGGGATTCGGTATGCCCTCTAGACCCTCCAAACCCGACAAGGCCCCCCTAAACCCTAGGGGGCAAACGCCAGGCCAGATACCCCCAAATAAAGCCCATATAGACACCACAGCTAAAGCAGCACTACCAGCGCTCTCTATAGCTACTATAACAGTCTTTTAAAATAAAAGTGTCCTTTCTAACCTAAAACTTAACTTTAAAGGCCTCTTTCCTCTTCTAAATAGCGTTATTTCACTAGAAAGATCCTCTAAAGCTTTAGAAAAGAGACTGTAAAAATATAGCTTTAAAAATTTAAAATATTCTTTAATAAAGTCTTTATTTAATTCTATATATAAGGATATAAAAGAAGCTTTATTAAAGTATATAACTAATACTTATAGAACTATATTTTTAAAATTAGATATTATTAAGATCTATATAATCTTTCTAATATAGAGCCTTAAATAATATTTTAAAATATAATTAAACACTATAAAAGTCTAAATTATATTTTAATTAATAGTTTATAATTATTTAAATACTTTAAACTATAATTAAGAGTTTTTAATAATAGAAGAAGACTATTAGAATAAATAATAATCTATATCTCTCTATAAAATAATATTAATTAAGATTATATATACTCTCTTTACTAATCTAAACTAATACACTAAGTCTATAGAGTTATATAAAATCTTATTTTTAATATTAAAATAGCTACTAATAATAAAGTTTATTCTTTAAATTACTTTAAAAGTAGAAAAAGCTCTTTAATAAATAGATATAGTAGTTATAAATTTTTATAAATAATAAATTATTATTAAAAAGCATTAAACCGCTCTAAATCTATCTTTTAAGATATAAATCTATCTAAAAAATATAAAATTAATTTATAATAAAAATAAAAAAGATTATAAACTTATATTTAAATATTAAAATAAAAAGATAATCTTTAAATAAATTAAAAAAAATATTATTTTATATTTAAATTATTATTTAGTTTAGATAGATTTTCTAAGCTTTATTAAAGTAGTTAACGCTAATTATACTAACTTAAGAGTTATTTTAGTATTTATAAAGTCTAGAACTACTACTAAAATATTTTTTTTAGTTTATATAGTTCTTTTAGTAACTATCTATTACTAGATTAATTCTATAGTTATCTTAATAAAATTAAATCTATAATAGTATAAGTTTAAAATATATATAATATTAATAATTTACTATAGCTTCTTTAACTTAAAGCTTACTTTAATCTATAAAAAAATTAAATTAAAGAGTATTTATACTCTAATAAAAAACTCTATATAGATTAAACTATTAATAGTTATTTAAATTATTAGCTAATAGGCTTTTACTATTATTATAATAGTAAAAAGCTTAAAAAATATCTATAAATTATTATCTTAAAGGATTTACTTTAAGAATAATAAATATAAAATAATCTTTTATTATAATATAAATAAGGATTTAGTTTATACTTAATATTATAGTATTAATTATTAAGCTTATAAAGTTTATAATAATTAATTAAAGCTTTATTTAATATATATTAATACTTATAAAGTTTAGAACTATATTTATAATATATAAAGCTATACTACTAAAGTATATTATCTATATCTATATATATCTACTAAATATAGTAACTATAAAGATAAATATTAAATTAATTCTTTAAGCTATTTTAAACTTTAAAAAATCTATTAATATTCTTATAAATAATTTTTTATTATTAAAATTATTATATCCGCTCTAATCTATAAATATAAAGTCTAGAAAAGTATAATTAAAAAAAACTTATCTCTAATAGATTCTAGATTTTCTTTTAAAAAATAAGACTAAGAATCTAATAATAAAATTATAATAAAGATTTTAAAAGCTATTTTACTAACTTTTTTTTTATTTTATTTATTTTTATATTTTTAATTAATGTCTAGAGCTATCTTTATTTATATTAATTATTTAATATAACTATAATTATATCTATTTTATTACTTTAGAGATTTTAAAAATAGAAATTAAGTAATAAGTAGATATTATATATTTATAAAAGTTTTATATTTATAATGACTTTATTTATTTAAGCTATCTATTTTACTAATTTAAAAAGAAAAAAAAGATCTAATAGATATTTATAAATATTTATAAAGATTTTATAAGTATTATTAAGATTAAAAATTAAATTAATTTAATAGACTATTTTTATATCTAAATTTTAGATATATAGAAGTTCTTTATAATTAGTAATTAAACATCTAGATATATTAGAATTATTAACTATTATAATATATAGATTAGAGATAGCTATATCTAGTAAAGAATAGTATCTAGATATTAATAAATAATTAAAAATATTAATTAGAATTAGCTTATAGTAAGTAGATATTTATTAAGAAATAACTTTAATATCTATAGCTTTATATAGAATATCTAAACTATAAAAAGAATTAATATTAACTTTTTAGAATAGTTTATTAACCGGCACTTTTTATATATTAATAATAAGCTTAAAAAAGCTATTTATTATAAAAACTTTTTAAAAATATTAATAATTAATTTAATATTATTTTTATTAGTCTTAAAGCCACTATAAATCTAGAAAATTAATTAAAATAGATCTATAATATTAGATTATAAGTTTATTATTCTAGTTTAAAATACTTTAGAAACTCTCTTTATAAAGAGTATCTCTAAAGAGATAACTAAGTAATAGATTAAGAATTTATAAATTAATAAAGAAGCTTTTAAATTAATTACTATAACTTAGATATTAGAGGTTATTAATTACTTTATTCTTAGTAATAACTATACCAAAGTAAGCCTAAAAGAAGAAATTAATTAAATATAGTTTATTTTAATTAATATACTTAATAAATATACTAAAATAATATAATTTTATATCTATTTTAAGTATTAGTAATAATTAAAGCTATAATATATTTAAAATTTATAAACTTTAATCTATAAATAATAATAAGTTAAGATTTATATTAAAATTATTATTAAAATTATTAAAATTAATTATTACTAGTAAATAAAAAATACTAAATATATCTACTAAAAGACTTTCTTTAAAAGTAGATTAAAAAAAAATTCTAAAAATTCTTTTCTAAATAATCTTAAAAAGAGTAAGATTAATATAATTAATTTTAATAGATATTAATAAATCTTAAAATATATTAAGCTCTCTAAGAATTTTATTATACTAACTCTATAAAAGCTAAATCTAAAAATAGATCTAGTTATTATTTTTAGTAAGAAAGAAACTCTAATTTAATAAATAATATTTTTTATTATCTTCTAAAGTATTTCTTTAAAAGAATAATCTAATAGATTTATCTATATACTTATAATACTAGAGTAAATATATTAGGCTTTATTTAGTTAAAATATTAAAAAAGCTTTAGAAACTAATAGATTAAATTTTAAAATCTATAAACTACTTTAGATACTAGATTTTCTTTAAATTATAATATTAATTAAATAATATTTTTATTTAGAGATATATTCTAATATTTAAAAAACTATTAAGAGCGTTTTATTTAAAAAATTTAGTAAATCTAATTACTTCTATATTAAAGTTTAGTAGATAATAAGTTTATTAAGCTATTTAAATAAAATTATTAAGAAGCTTACTATAGAGCTTATAGTAAACTAATATAAAATTTAGAGAATTCTATATTTAGATTAAATAAACTTTAGATAGAGCTAGGATACTATAAATATAGTAATCTATTTAGTATAGATAATATATTAAAAATAAATTAAGAAGCTTTTAATAGATATTATTTTTATTAATATTATAAAGACTTTTAATTATATTAATCTTTATAAACTTATCTAGACTATAAAGACTGCTAATATTAATAATAATTTTATAAAATAGATTTTATTCTTTTTTATAGATAGATAGATAAGTCTTATAATTAATAATTATAAAACTAATATATAGTTTATTATTTTAGACTTATTCTAAGGATTACTAGTATCTCTAATTCTATTCTTTCTTTATATATTAAAAATCTTTTAAGCTATAAAGCACTATATTCTAAATATAAAGATAATCTTATATATAGATAATTTAAGCTTTATAATCTAGAGGAACTTAATAAATAAAATCTATAAATAGTTAAAAGTAGTAGCTAAAACCGCTATTAACTAAAAATATATTAATAATATTAAATTTAATTTTAAAAAAATTAAAATTACTTTATTTATTAAAAAAACTAGTAGAGAGCTTAAAGATTAAATCTAATAAATTTAAATATTAATAATAAGTATTTTAATAGTATTCTATTTAAAAATTATTAAATAATTAAAAATATTTTTAAATTTAAAGCTTTTTTTTAAAGATTATTATAAATATTATTTATAGAAAGACTAAAATATTAAAAAATAAATATAGATTTTATATAGAATCTAAGATCTTTTTTTAGACTTAATATAGTAAATCTAGAAGATTATTATCTAAGTAATAGCTTTATATAGAGTAGAGTTTTAATAATATAATTAAAAAGACTATTTAAAAAGAGTATAAGCTCTAATTAATTACTAGATTTAGATAGTAATAGATATACTTTATATTATTTTATTAAAGTTATTACTTAAGAAAATAGTTTTAAAACTAGTTAAAGCTCTATTAGATATTAAATAATATTATTATATTATTAGACTACTTAAACTTTTTTTAGATTATTTTATAGTAATAATACTTTCTATAAGTCTATATAAAAGTAATATCTATATATAATTTAAAGAATAGCTATTTAAAAACTAAATCTAGACTATTTTAATCTATAAAGATTTTTAGATATTAGATATAGATCTAATATATTAAATATAAAAATCTATAGCTATTAACTTTTTTAAAAGCTTTAAATAAACTTTAAATTATAATAATAAGTCTATTCTATTTAATTTTAAAATAATAAATCTAGAAAAGATTATATAAGAAATTATTAATTTTTTAAAAATTTTAAAAAATATTAATCTATATTTAAATAGTTTTAGACTAAATAATAAATAAATTAATATTATTATAGCTTATAAGCTACTAATTAATTTTTAAAAATTATATTTAGTATTTCTAAGCGCTAGATTTAAAGTATTTAATATAGAATTAATAAGTATAGTTAAAGCTTTAAAATAAATATTAATAAATAACTTTTTAAATTTAATTAAAATATTTTTAGATATATAGATTATTATAAGTTATTTATAATATATCTAGCTAGATCTAGAATAAGCTTTAGCGCTTAGAGTATATATTCTAATTAAATAGCTATAGACTACTAGCTATAGAATATTTATATATTAGATTTTAAGCTATAAAAATATCTTTAATAATAAAAAAATTAATAAGACTATTAAAAAGACTATTAAAAAATTATTAATTAATAAATATTTAGATATTTTATTTATTTATATTTAATATACTTATATTAAAGCTTTTAAAATCTTTAAAGCTAATTAGTTTATTAAATAATTTATAAAATATATTTAATAGCTAGATTAGTAAGTCTATAATCTTTTTAAAAATTAAAAACTTAATTTAATAGTTATAAATATTTATAAATATCTAATATAATAATATTATTAATTTAAAACTAATTATATTCTAATTAATAGTTTTTTATATTAAATTAAGATTTAAAACTCTTTAAAATATCTAAAGTATTTTAAAAATAATAAAATAGTAAAATATTTTTTTATTAATTACTAAAAATAGTGCTACTAATAGATTAAATTATTAAAAAATCTTATTAAGATAGAGATTAAGAAATTATAATTTAGTAAAATATATTTTAAAATATATCTATTAAAAGATTTTAAGACTACTAAGGTATTTTTAATATTTATAATAGTTATTAAAAAGTATAAAGATAGTAAATAGATTAAAGAATAGACTTATAAAGCTAATAATTAAAAAATTAAAGATTTAGAGAATAAAGTAGATAAAGATATTAAAAAAAAAGAGAAATAGTAAAGCTAGATAATTTATTATTAATTAATAATATCTTATTATTATTAATTATAAAAAGAAGGTCTTAGATCTATTATCTATTAATAGGTCTTTAAATCGCTCTATATATATAAGTAGTTTAGGGCGAAGAAAGCGCTAGATATTTATTATATTTAGAGTCTATTTATAAGCTTATAGAGCCCTTTATAGAGATTCCTCTCTATAAGCGTTTATAAGCTTAATTAGACATGCTGTCCGTCATAGCCTCAGGGCTGGGTATGGACGTTAAACTTGAATAAATAATAATAATAATAATATAATAGGTATAAGAATACTACTACTATTATTATAATAAATACTATATTAAATATAAAATATTATTTATATTTATAATTTATTTATATTATTATTATATTATTTAAAATATATAATTAAAATCTTATTAAAATAAAATATGTATAAATAAATTAAAATAAATAAATTATTTATAATAGTATTATAATAGTAACTTTTTAAAATTATTATAAATAAAAATTAAAAAATAGTACTAAAAATTTATAAAAATTATTTTTTATTATAATTTTTTATAAATAATAATAACTTTAATAAAAGAATTAAAATTAATATTTATTCTCTAAGCTTTAAAAAAATTTAGTTATTAATAAACTCTATAATAATATATATTATTTATATAAATAAACTAAAAGATATTAATTAGATATTTATAATAATTAAAAAATAATATAAATATAAAAATTTTAAAAAAATTATAATCTATATTAATAATTAAATAATAATTAATATTTATAATATATTTTAAAATAAATTATATATTAATTTAGTTATTTAAAAGCTAAAAAAGATATTATTAATACTATATATAGACTTAAAATAAACTTAGAGTTTTATATTAATATAGTTATAGATAGATAAATTAATATTAAAAAGCTTTCTTACTAGTATTAAAATTAAAAAAATTTTATTATTAAAATAGTAAGTATATATTTATTAATTATTTATTATATTATTAACTATATTAATAAATTTTTTAAAATAATAATTAAAAGATTAACTTTAAATATTTATTTAATAAATTAATCTAGATTAAAAAAACTATTAAATTTATATTAAAAATAAATCTTTTAATCTAATTCTAATATATCTTTTTTAAGTTTTATTTATAGTAATAACCCGCCGGGAAAATCAAAATCTGACTTTTTGAAATTCAATACCTTTAGACGGTATCCAGGGATTCGGTATGCCCCCTAGATCCTCCAAACCCGACAAGGCCCCTCTAAACCCTAAAAAGCAGGCGCCAGGCTAGATATCCCTAAATAAAGCTTATATAGATACTATAGCTAGAGCAGCATTATTAGCGCCCCCTGTAGCTACTATAACAGCTTTTTAGAACGAGAATATCCTTTTTAGTCTAGAACTCGACTTTAAAAGCCCTCTTTCTCTTCTAGGTGACGCTATTCTGCTAGAAAAACTTCTTAAAGCTTTAAGAAAGAGACTGTAAAAATATAGTTTTAAGGATCTAGAATGTCCTCTAATAAAGTCCTTATTTAATTCTATATATAAGGATATAGAAGAGGCTTTATTAAGATATATAACTAGTATTTATAGAGCTATATTTCTAAAATTAGATATTATTAAGATTTATATAATCTCTCTAGTATAGGGCCTTGAATAATATTTTAAAATATAATTAGATATTATAGAAGCTTAAATTATATCTTAATCAATAGTTTATAACTATTTAAACATTTTAAACTATAACTAAGAGTCTTTAATAATAGAGAGAGATCGCTAAAATAAATAATAATCTATATTTTTTTATAAAATAATATTAATTAAGATTATATATATCTCTTTTACTAATCTAAACTAGTATACTAAGTCTATAGAGTTATATAAAGTCTTATCTTTAATATTAAAATAGCTATTAATGATGAAGTCTATTCTCTAAACTATTCTAAAAGTAGAAAAAGCTTTTTAGTAGATAAATATAGTAGCTATAAATCTTTATAAATAGTAAATTATTATTAAAAAGTATTAGATTACTTTAAATTTATTTTTTAAGATATAAGTCTACCTAAGAAGTATAAAACTAATCTATAATAAAAATAAGGAAGATTATAGATTTATATTTAAATATTAGAATAAGGGGACAGCCTCTAAATAAGTTAAAAAAAATATTATTTTATATTTAAACTATTATCTAGTTTAGATAGGTTTTTTAAGCTTTATTAAAATAATTAATACTAATTATATTAATTTAAAGACTATCTTAGTGCTTATAGAGTCTAGAATTATTATTAAAATATTTTTTTTAGTCTATATAGTCCTTTTAATAACTACTTATTATTAAACTAATCCTATAGTTATCTTAGTAAAATTAAATCTATAATAGTATAAACTTAAGATATATATAGTATTAATAGTCTACTATAGTTTTTTTAGCTTAAAGCTTATTCTAGTTTATAAAAAAATCAAATTAGAGAGTATTTATACTCTAATAAAAGACTTTATATAAATTAAACTATTAATAGCTATTTAAACTACCGGTTAGTAGACTTTTATTATTATTATAATAATAAGAAATCTAAAAAATGCCTATAAATTACTATCTTAAAAGATTTATTTTAAGAATAATAGATATAAGATAACCTCTTATTACAATATAAATAAAAACTTAATTTATATCTAATACTATAGTATTAGTTATTAAGCTTATAAAGCTTATAATAACTAGCTAAAGCTTTATTTAGTATATATTAATTCTTATAAAGCTTAGAATTATATTTATAATATATAAAACTATACTACTAAAGTATATTATCTATATCTATATATATCTACTAAATGTGGTAACTATAGGGATAGATATTAAACTGATTCTTTAAACTGCTCTAAGTTTTAAAAGATCTATTAATATCTTTATAAGTAGCTTTTTATTATTAAAATTATTATACTTGCTTTAATCTATAAATATAAAGTCTAGAAAAGTATAATTAAAGAAAACTTATCTTTAGTAAATTCTAAAACTCCTTTTAAAGAATAGAGCTAAGAATCTAATAATAAGATTATAATAGAGACTTTAAAAGCTATTTTATTAATTTTTTTTTTACTCTATTTATCTTTATACTTTTAATTAATATCTAGAGCTATCTCTACTTATATTAATTATTTAATATAACTATAGCCATATCTACTTTACTATTATAGAGACTTTAAAGGCAGAAATTAAATAATAAATAAATATTATATATCTGTAAGAGCTTTATATTTTTAATAACTTTATTTATTTAAATTATCTGTTTTACTGGCTTAGAGAGAAGAAGAGAAATTAATAGATATTTATAGTAATCTATAAAGATTTTATAAAGACTATTAGAGTTAAAAATTAAACTAATTTAATAAATTATTTTTATATCTAAGTTTTGAATATATAGGAGTTCTTTATAATTAATAGTTAAATATTTAGACGCATTAGAATAATTAACTATTATAATATATAGATTAAGACTAGCTATATTTAGTAAGAGGTTTTATCTAAATATTAATAAATAATTAAAAACACTAATTAGGACCAGCTTATAGTAGATAAATATTTATTAGTAGATAATTTTAATGCTTATAATTTTATATAGAATATATAAACTATAGAAAAAATTAATATTAATTTTTTAGAATAGATTATTGACCGGCACTCTCTATATATTAATAATAAACTTAGAAAAACTATCTACTATAAAGACTTCTCTAAGATATTAATAATTAATTTAGTGCTATTCTTACTAGTTTTAAAGCTACTATAAATTTAAAAAATTAATTAAAATAAGCTTATAATATTAAATTATAAACTTATTATTCTAGTCTAAGATATTCTAGAAGTTTTTTTTATAAGAAATACCTCTAAAGAGATTATTAAGTAATAGATTAAGACTTTATAAATTAATAAAAAAGTTTTTAAGCTAGCTATTATAATTTAAATATTAAAAGCTACTAATTACTCTATTTTTAGTAATAATTATATTAAAATAAGCCTAGAAAAGAAAGCTAATTAAATATAATTTACTCTAATTAGTATACTTAATAGGTATATTAAAATAATATAGCTTTATATTCGCTTTAAATATTAATAGTGGTTAGAGCTATAGCAGATTTAAAGCTTATAGATTTTAATCTATAAATAGTAGTAAGCTAAGGCCTACTTTAAGACTATTATTAAAACTGCTAGAGCTAATTATTATTAATAGATAAAAAACGCTAAATATACTTACTAGAAGACCTTTTTTATAAAAAAGAGAAAAAAGAGTTTTAAGAATCTTTATTTTAATAATTTTAGAGAGAGTAAAGCTAATTTAGATAATTTTAATAGATACTAAAAAACCTTATAGTATATTAAGTTTTTTAGAAATCTTACTATATTAGCTCTATAAGGGCTAAATTTAGAAATAGATCTAATTATTATTCTTAGTAAAAAAAAGACTTTAATTTAATAAATAGTATTTTTTATTATCTTTTAAAATATCTCTCTAAAGAAATAGTCTAGTAGGTTTACCTATATATTTATAATATTAAAGCGGATATATTAAGCTTTATTTAGTTAAAGCTCTAAAAAAGCTCTAAAAACTAATAAATTAAATTTTAAAGTTTATAGATTATTTTAAATACTAGATTCTTTCTAAATTATAATATTAATTAGATAGTGTTTTTATTTAAAAATATATCTAGATATCTAGAAGATTATTAAAAATATTTTATTTAAGAAACTTAATAAATCTAATTACTTTTATATTAAAATCTAGTAGATAATAAGTCTACTAAATTATTTAGATAAAATTATTAAGAAGCTTACTATAAGATTTATAATAGATTAGTATAAGACCTAGAGAGTTCTATACTTAGACTAAATAGACTCTAGATAGGACTAGAACACTATAGATATAATAGCCTATTTAATATAGATAGTATACTAGAAGTAAGCTAAAAAACTTTTAATAAATACTGTATTTATTGATATTATAAAGATTTTTAATTATATTAATTTTTATAAGCTTACTTAGACTATAAAGACTATTAGTATTAATAATAATCTTATAAAATAGACTCTATTCTTTTTTATAAATAGATAGGTAAATTTTATAATTAATAATTATAAAATTAATATATAGCTTATTACTTTAAATTTATTTTAGAGATTATTAATATCTCTAATTCTATTTCTTTTTTATGTATTAGAGGTCTTCTAAATTATAAAGTACTATATTTTAAGTATAAAAATAATTTTATATATAAATAATTTAGACTTTATAATCTAAAAAAGCTTAATAGATAAGATCTATAAGTAGTTAAAAGTAATAGTTAAAACTACTATTAATTAAAGATATATTAATAGTGTTAAATTTAATTTTAAAAAAATTAAAGCTACTTTATTTATTAAAAAAATTAATAGAAAGTTTAAAAATTAAATTTAGTAAATTTAGATATTAATAATAAATATTTTAATAATATTCTATCTAAAAATTATTAAATAGTTAAAGATACTTTTAAATCTAAAATTTTTATTTAGATATTACTATAAGTATTATCTATAAAAAAATTAAAATATTAAAAAATAGATATAGATCTTATATAAAGTCTAAAACTTTTCTTTAAACTTAATATAATAAATCTAGAAGATTATTATCTAAATAGTAGTTTTATATAAAATAGAGCTCTAGTAATATAGCTAAAAAGATTATTTAAAAAAGATATAAGCTCTAATTAATTATTAGATTTAAGTAGTAATAAATATACTTTATATTATTTTATTAAAGCTATTACTTAGAGAAGTAATTTTAAAACTAGCTAAAGTTCTATTAGATATTAAATAATATTACTATACTATTAGACTATTTAAACTCTTTTTAGACTATTCTATAGTAATAGTACTCTTTATAAGTCTATATAAAAATAATATCTATATATAGTCTAGAGAATAGCTACTTAAAAACTAAATCTAGATTATTTTAATCTATAGAGATTTTTAAATATTAAATATAAGCTTAGCACACTAAATATAAAAATCTATAACTATTAACTTTTTTAGAGATTTTAAATAAACCTTAAACTATAATAATAGATCTATTTTATTTAATTTTAAAGTAGTAGATTTAAAAAGAATTATATAAGAAGCTATTAACTTTTTAAAAACTTTAAAGAGTATTAATTTATATTTAAATAGTTCTAAATTAAATAATAAATAAATTAATATTATAATAGTTTATAAACTATTAATTAATCTCTAAAAATTATATCTAGTATTTCTAGATACTAAATTTAAAATATTTAATATAAAACTAGTAGATATAATTAAAACTTTAAAATAAATACTAATAGATAATTTTTTAGATCTAATTAAAATATTTTTAGATATATAAACTATTATAAGCTATTTATAATATATTTAACTAGATTTAAAATAAGTTCTAGTATTTAAAATATATATTTTAGCTAAATAACTATAGATTATTAACTATAAAGTATTTATATACTAGATTTTAAGCTATAAAAGCGTTTTTAGTAATAAAAAAGCTAATAAAATTATTAAAAAAGCTACTAGAAGATTACTAACTAATAAATATTTAAATATCTTATTTATCTATATTTAATATATCTATATTAAAGCTTTTAAGATTTTTAAAATTAATTAGTTTATTAAATAGCTTATAAAGCGTATTTAATAGCTAGATTAGTAAGTCTATAATCCTCTTTAAAATTAGAAGATTAATCTAATAACTATAAATATCTATAAATATTTAATATAATAATATTACTAGTTTAAAACTAGCTATACTTTAATTAATAGTTTTTTATACTAAATTAAAGCTTAAGATTTTTTAAAATATCTAAAATACTTTAGAAGTAATAAGATAGTAAAATATCTTTTTATTAACTATTAAAAATAGCGCTATTAGTAGACTAAATTATTAAAAAATCTTATTAAAATAGAGATTAAAAAATTATAATTTAGTAAAATATATTTTAAGGTATATTTATTAAAAGATTTTAAAGTTATTAAAGTATTTCTAGTATTTATAGTAGTTATTAAAAAATATAAAGATAGTAAATAGATTAAAAAATAGACTTATAAAACTAATAATTAAAAGATTAAAAATTTAGAAAATAAAGTAAATAAGAAAGCTAGAGAGAAGAAAAAATAATAAAGCTAGGTAATCTACTACTAGCTAGTGAAACTCTATTATTATTAGCTATAAAGAGAAGGTCTTAGATTTATTATCTATTAATAGGTTTTTAAATCGCTCTATATATATAAGTAATTTGGGACAAGAAAAGCGCTAGATATTTATTATATTTAGAGTCTATTAGTAAGCTTATAGAGTCTTATATAGAGGTTCCCCTCTATAAGCCTTTATAAGCTTAGTTAGACACGCTGTCCGTCATAGCCTTAGGGCTGGGTATGGACGTTAAATATGATTAAATAATAATAATAATAATATTTATAGTAATTATAACTATTTTTTATAGAGATCTTACTATTTATATATTTTTAGATATATATATTATTATAAGTTATTATTTAAAATTATCTAGCTACTTATTATTCTATTTTCTATTTTTTATTTTTCTAACTTATATATATTTATTATATTAATTTTTTAGTATTAATAACTATTATAATATTCTATTATCTTTTTTAATTATATTAATAAGGACAAATTGGAGTCGAGTCCTATCAAATCTAAGCCGTTCATTCAATGTACTCAAACCCCCCCCGGATTTTTGGGGTCGGTTGATGTTTTACGACGGACTCTTCCCCAGGCTATGGAGTTTAGACCCAGCCGCCCTGTGTTCTACTCAGGTGGGTGGTAAACTTCAGTCCTATAATGCAGACAATATCTGGGAACGGGGGATGTTGACCTGTCAGCTGGCGCAGGCCGAAGTATTCGAGAATGGGAACCTAATGGGTCAGCTGCCCTGTGGTTTCCGCAATCATCGAAAGGTCTGGAGACTGCTTTATGAGGCACAGGTTGACGATACTAGCCCCCCTACCCCGCTGAATTGGCTGCTACTTCATGTGGCCTCCTGGATTCCCGTATGCGCTCCTTTGTTTTTCAGACTAGATTTTGACCAGGCTCATGCTTATGAATCACGAATCGGATGGAGATAAGTTTGAAATATGATTCAACACCGCCGATTTCCTACACCTTGATTTTGTACCCGTGAGGGCTGTTGCTCCCACGTCACTTGCAGCGGAAGAGACCCCTTCAGTAGCTTCTAGGAAGCGACTTCAATATTTAACTCTGCTGGGATTGGTCAGTTCAGGTTTTATGACATGTTCTCAGCTGAATCAGTGACCAGGCCGACAGAGTAATGCCACCAGTACAGAAATCCCTTTGTTGTTTTAGCTCTTTACTGCAGGAGCTATGAGTACAACTACAGGTTTTTGCTACTTCTGTGTCGGATCTCAGCCTGCTTGTTACATTCTCGCCCCTGGCTTTACCTCAAATCTGGCGACTGTTGGCGAAGCTTCTATAAACTTATTGCACTAGTAGTTCGGCCATGCTAATGATTTTATTGGTACGGCTTGTTGGATTGGATACTAGCAGAAGGATCTGCTAATTTCACGCTCGGTGCCCTGTATTTATGGTGCCTGACTGAACTAATCCGTCCTCTGTATGTGTGTACCCTTGCCGCAACGATAGTATATTCAGTCATGCTCTCCATGCCTCAAGAGTATGTCTTCCTATAATGTACTCTTTATGCAGTAAAATTCTAAGAAGACACTTTTTACTACGCGACCTATGTTACTACTAAAGGTACTCCAGTTCGCCTGCAGGCGAGTCATCCATTGGTGAATAGTTACTTGAGGTTATAATCACTATGGGTAATGATGAGGATAAACACTTCAAATGTTAGAATAAAGGATGTGAAGCCACGTCAAACCTAGCTTAAATAGGCTATTGATATCTATGTAATATCACAGCAAAGGATACAGTATATGCCACTCAGGGAAATGACATGGCTGCTTCTTAGTATTATCGCGGAGCGCAGTGTAGCGGTTATTAGTACGAGTTACTTTTCAAAATAAAAAATCAAATGTATTGG